>VYZT01024229.1:45856-81017 GCA_013400735.1 Pomatostomus ruficeps | reverse complement strand
GGGGCGGGCGGCGGCGGCACCCCACGCCGCCTCAGTCCCCTGCGCCTCCGCCGCTCGGTGCGGGAGAGCGGGGCCGGAGCCGGCCCTGAGCGGTGCCCGGCCCGGCAGTCCCGCCCTTCGTTTGACCGTGCCGTGGTCGCGTCCCCAAGGAAGCCGTGGGGCCACCCCGCCGCACGGCAGCGTTATTCCCTTGGGCAAGCGCTTCCCTCCGGCCGGCGGCGGCTTGCTCAGGAGCGGTGCGCAGCCCGGAGCCTATTGCTTTCCCTGGCTGAGGCTTATTGCTAGATACTTTCAAAAGCATTTTCGAGAAAATGTGGTGTCGTTTCCGTTCAGGATAATAGGATCTCCATTTGGTCTGCTGGCGACCTTGGAAATGCGGGCCTCAATGGTGAATATCATGGAGAGCCTCATCTGCTGTGTGACATCCAGCACAACGGTGATGTTATGGATATGCAGGTAAAATACCTATGTTGAATAGACCCGTATTTTTTAAGGTCTTATCACTTGGGAGAAGTTAAGTGAGAGTGAGCTGTCGAAATGCTGAGATTGGCCAAGTATTCATAAGAAGGAGAAGGGCAAAACCAATCAATGTTGCTTTGTGGGTTTGTTTTTTGTGGGTTTCTTTTCTTTCCCCTCTAACTACCAATAATTTAGATTATTCTAAAATCAAAATGATCACCTTGGTACGAACATTAACTAATAGCATTCTTATTATTTTTCTCTAGTTTTTGGATCAAGAGAGAATCGTAGTTGCCTCATCAACAGGAACTGTAACTATATTCCGTCATCATCAAAATAACCAGGTATGTAACAGGTATACACTGGCTTTAAGATGCTATTTTGTGTAATACAGGTCACTTTGATCTCAGCATAAAAAACATCTGCCTACCAAAATCTATTTCTTTTTAAAGTCTGTTAGGAAAAGCTTTGGCTTTATACATACAAGGAAAGAATAAAACATTTTTCACACATGCTACATAAACTAGATTCCAGAGTGAGATGAACTGGGATATCTCCTCGTGTGTATCTGTAACCAAGCAGCTCATTCATTGAAAAGACACTTTGAGAGATTAGAGTGTTTTGGGGCAGTGAAGATTAATGGACTTGTACGTGCCTTATTAGAGTTCTTGCATTCTTGAACTAAATGGCTTATGTTCAATTCTAACAAATTCATGAATGAATCCTCATGTGTGTCACCTGAAGGAAGATATTAAAAACTAATCTTTTGCTTTGATTATAAATCACTGAAAAGAAATGCATCATTACTTTTTTTATATATGTTCACAATGATACAGTAAAGGTGAATGTCTGTTAATAATTTGGTGTGGTACCTAAAATAAGCTAAGTTTCTTGCAATCAAGATCTGAATCTGACCTTTTATTTTCTAAGGGCGTCAGTTCTTTTCCCCTGTCCTTGGGAAAGATTGAAGACATCAGCCTAGTGAAAGATATTTTACAATCTGTAGTGTTATTTCTAATTGCTAGGTCATGTGAAAATGGTGTTTCAGAGAAGAAATAATTAATGTTTTGTGGAAGAGTTGTGTGCTTAAGACTTGTTAAAAATGTAGATCTCTTGATTCCTATTTGTATAGGAGGCTCTCATTTCCATGAGTTAGTGTGGCTTTCCTGGAGCTTGTTTCTGGTTTCGTGAGTATTCTGGAAGCTTTGTTCTGTCAGGTTTGCTATTTAAGACCATAATTTCATGTCTGGTTACCACTTAGACATTATCTGCCAACCACCGGTGGGAGAAAGCCCATTATCACGTGGATCAAGACACATCTTATGGTGGAGCAGCCTGTACTGGAGTCGTCTGCAACAACCCAGAAATTGTCACTGTTGGAGAAGATGGTAGAATAAATCTCTTCAGAGCTGACCAAAAAGATGCAGTGAGAACTATAGGTATGTCAAATATCTGCTTAAATTAGTCTAGTTTGAAGGGGGTTGCTTGGTATTCAGCTCATTGTAACAAACCAAAAAAGTTAGTTGAGAATTGATTTCAGTATTCCAGGTCGAACATGTTTGTTCCAGTTTATTCCTATATCCTTCCAGAATTCAAATGGTTAAAGTATATTTCAGATATATTTCTAAATTCGTTCAGGTATTTGTAAGTTCATGGTTTCACACATGAGTTAAAAGTTGTAGAAGGACAAGAGAGAACATCTTGGAAGATGCTCTTAGGTTCTTCAGGATGGAGTCCTATGGCGTAAGCAATCTGTTTTACTGGTTCCCAATTCAATGACACCTTGACATTTCCCATGCACTGAGCTGAACCCTTAACATGAAGATAGAACTTTTGTACCTCATTCAATAGTTGTAAAGGAATGCCTTGGTATTTTTGTTATTGTTTAGTGGATTTAAGAGTACAGTGCAAAGTTGATAGGTTTGTAGTCAATTAAGGTAGGAAAAAATTTTCAAAATATAGAGATGATGTAAAAATCTTTTGGAGCCAAAAAAGTGTATCATTACTAAATCACTTAGGGTTAGTCTGTCATAAAACTTTAAATCCTCTAAAACCTCAGAGTTCAGTAATCTAACATTTCTTTTCAATGGTGTTTTGGTGAGTTTTTTTCTTCCCCTCTGCTTTCATTTAAATAGTAGGCAGAAAAATCCTTCAAATATCTGTAATCAGGCATCAGGGTAACTTTTTTGTCTCAACATCAGAAAATATTTCCATCTTATGCAGAAAGATAATAATTCGCCTGTATTTGCAGTATGGGCTTACACAAAGGATTTTAAAATATTTCAGGTGAAAGTAGACTTAACAAAGTTACCCCATCATAATCAAGATGAAAAGTTTAAATATGGTAACAGAAATAAAATAAATTAAAACAAAATAGTATGAATCGTTGGACATGGTAAATTACTCTGACCAAAAGAAGCACTGGAGAAAAGCACCTGAAAAAAAAGAACCTTGCTATTTAGTTATTAACAAGCACAACATAATTCAGGTTTAACTTGATATCACACTGGCAGTTCAGAAAAGGTATAAAAGTTGGTGAATTGAGTGTTTCTATATAAAACTGCTTAATGTTCTCAGCTGGAGTTACTGCTTCTTGTGTTCAGAACTTCATTATGAAAAGTTCCATAGCTGTTTCCTGTCAGTAGGTGCTGGGCATATAAAGAAAACTTTTGGAAACCATAAACTTGGCTGAATTGATTCCTCTTCTAGAAACTACAAAAAGAAATCTTACAAATCAACAAGTAGTTCTGTAATCAGCGGAGCTAATTTAATACAGCTTCTTACAGATTTATCTCAGTAGTGTGTGATAGAGTAAGCAGGGGCTCCTTTTTCACACTGTATTTGCAAACTCTGGACTGTCTCTGACCCTGAAACTGAACAGGTTATGAACTTTTTAAAGCAGCTGTTATGTTCTCTATTAAGAGTTATTTTGTTGCAATGAAATGGAGACTAGCATTCCGTAGGTTTACCTGAATGCTTTCCTCATCTCTTTCAGACAATGCAGACAGCAGTACACTCCATGCAGTGACTTTCCTTCGCACAACTGAGATCTTGACAGTAAATTCAATTGGACAGTTAAAAATATGGGACCTCAGACAGCAAAGAAATGAACCATCTCAAATATTTTCTTTGTAAGACTTGCACTTTTTTACTTGCTTACTGAAAAGCATGTGCTACTTTATATAATCTGATTCAGATCTTTCCTAATAGCTTTCTAACAACAGGATGATAAATTACTGATTTTTTTAAAAAGGATATTAACTTCTTTGGTATCTAAATAAGCAAAAGCAGACTGCTTAATGGCTGAACCACTGTTGTGCCTAAGCATTGTGGTTAGCTGGTCTGTTTTATGATTTAACTTTTGAAGGACTATTACACCTGTACACTTCTCATTTTTGAGAAAAAAACTTCAAACCTCAGCACAAAACTCTTTATATGTTTATATTTGCTTTCCTCCACAGGCCTAATATAAGGTTTCTGGCATTTGGAATGTATTTGAATGGTAACTTTGTGCCTTACAAGGTACTGTGAGAAAACAAAATGAGCTAGATTTCAATCCTGTTGTTGTCCATGTAATAATTCCCATTGCTGTTCATAGACTGTGGTTTAGATACCTGATTTTGTTAGTGCCCATTCTCCCTTTTTAACTCTTAGTATATACTAAAACTATAATTATGTCAGCCACAGAATAATAATATTATTATTATTATAGGTATATGTAGAGTATTATTTGCATGCAAGGCTCTCTTACTCCTGTAAAGCTGTCAGATGCTGTGTAGATGTCAGATGTGTACCACAGGGCACAGAACCTGATCCTCATCCGACTGTAGCTTCATGTTATTGCCATACCTCTGGTTTCCAGTAGATGTCATGTGCCTTCAGCCTGGGGTGGTCAGATGCTACAGGCATTGAAGGTGCTGTCAATACTGGTACCTCACTTGTCTATGTTAATAGGGATTAAGAAGGGGAAAATAGAAGCTAAATAAAAAAATAATATTTGGGTTATTTGGTTGTTTTGGGTTTTTTTCTCTTTGCAGGGCAGGAGACAGAGTTCCATTGCACTGTGTGGATAGGCATCCCAATCAGCAGCATATTGTGGCCACGGGAGGCCAGGATGGAATGCTGAGCATATGGGACATCAGGCAGGGTACTATGCCAGTGTCCCTGCTAAATGCTCATGAAGCAGAAAGTAAGTGTCTGAAATGGAGGGGGGAGAACAAGGTGGCATTTTAGAGAAGTTTCTGGTTCCTGTAAAAATAAGGTGTTGTAACTATGGTAGAAAACAATCACATACTTGCTACTTCAGTGAATCATAGAATGGTTTGGGTTTGAAGGGACCTTAAAGCTCATTTACTTTCAACCTCATGGATGGGGTCATCCAATCAATTTTTCATCCACTGAACAGTCCACACATCAAACCCATATCTCTCCAGTTTAAAAGGATGTGGGAGATGGTGTCAAAGGCTTCACAGAAGTCCAGCTAAATAGCATATATAGCCCTTCCCTTGTCCACTGATGTCACTCCATCAGGGAAGATCACAAGGTTATTCAGGTGGGACTTGCTCTTGGTGAGGCCATGCTGGCTGTCTTGAATTACTTCCCTGTCCTTCATGTGTTTTAGCATAGCTTCTAGGAGGGTTAGTTCTGTGTTTTTCCCAGGACTAGAGCTGAGGCTGACAGGTTGGTAGTTCTCAGGGTCTGCTTTTCTACCCTTTTTAAAACATGGGTTTGTGCCCATCTTTCCCCTTTTCCAGTCCACTAGTACTTCACCTGACTGCCACAGCTTTTCAGATATGAAGAGTGGCTTGGCAACTACATCATCCAATTCCTTCAGGACTCTGGGATGCATCTCACAGATTTATGTACATTCGGGGTTCCTTAGGTGATCATGAACCTGAGCTTCTCTTACAGTGGGAAGGACTCTGCTCCCCTAGACCCTGTCTTGCAGCCCACCCACTTGAGAGGTGTGGGAAGGAGGTTGCCATTGAAGACTGAGGCAAGAAAGTTGTTGAGTACCTCAACCTTCTCCTTGTCCAGTGTTACCAGTTTTCCAGCATTGATTATTGGGTGGTGTACACGTTCCTTGACCTTCCTTTTCTGGCTGACATACCTGTAGATGTCCTTCCTGCTATTTCTCTTCATCTTGCCACGTTCACTTCCTGCTTCTCCTTAGCCTTCCTCACTCTGTATCCCTCCTTATACAACCTTTGTCTCTATACTCTTCCCAAAATACCTACTACTACTCCATGAGTTTTCATCTGGTTGGCTTCCTTCTCTGTATTGGAGACTGTTCTTAGCTAAAAGTGAACTCTCACCGAAACTAAAAGTAGACTTAGTAACCAATTCTTTAATGAGCTGTTAGATGCATTTGATCAGAATGGCTGTTTCTAGCAGGGTAGGTGTATAAATAGTCATGGAAGCTGGTGCTGTGTTAGGCAGATAGAGTAAAGCAGAATGCAGATACTAACAAACTTAAACATGAAGAAGAAGGGGAAACTCAACATTCATTTGCTGCCTCCACAGTGTTGAAACAGCTCACTTTCCTGCTAGCTACAGGAACAAGACAGCAATTAATTTTATACTTAAAATTTTGTGATTTAATGCTACAATTACATTAAAAGGAGTAAAAATATTTCTTGATATAAATTTTACTGACTTAAATGTCTTCTGCAGTTGTGATATTTAGACACAAAATAATGTGTATCCTGGGTAGGAATGCATGCTGTGTGTAGATTTAAACTTAATAGCAGGGAAAATGACATGATAGTATGCAGAATGTCTGAATTCAAATAAGACTTTAACTTCTAACATTTTTCACAGTACTGAAAATGAAACAAAACAGGGTCTTTTCCTTTTTTCTGTTCTTTTTTCTTTCCCCCTTTCCCCCTGCCAGCAGAGGGAAAACTGCAGTACATAACTTTGGATGGGGCTTTGGGTTTCCTGCCCACACACAATTAAAAATTGAAGGTTTTGATGGAGACACGGGTTCTTGTAAATGCATGACTACATCATACTGTCCAAGTGCATCGATTGAAATACTTGAGACTTGTTCTGAAGTGGTTTTGTTTGATACTTCCAGTGTGGGAAGTTCACTTCCATCCATCCGATCCTGATCATCTATTTACGTGTTCTGAAGATGGATCTCTTTGGCACTGGTATACTTCCACAAACGTGTCTGAAAAACCGTCTTTTCTTCATCAAGGTAATTTGAGGTCCATCTGCACTGAATTTGTCAGTTGGTAACCTCATTACAGTCAGTGTTCTCATGTGACCCAATAACACAATCCTAATACAGAAAATTGAAAGCGTGTTTCTTTTCTTAGAAAGCAAGCCCTGATAGGCACGTGAGGAAAAACTACTTATACAGCAAACAGTTGTGCCGGGTTTTTTGTGGTCTGGTTTGGGTTTTTTAATCTGCTACCCTCTGACCAATGTGTGAAGGGGCATATATATGATTTCAAAGATAGATTGTGTTCATTTAAAAATCATCCCTATGTAGAAAAGACACAGAGGCAGCATGGATGATATTATTGAGGGAGATACACTTTTAGAATACTAAAATAATTGACAGGTTAATGAGATAGTGGAATTATGAATTTACAACTCAGGGTAATAATTGGAACTTTGAATAAATGAAACTGGATCCTTTTGCATGGTGGCAGGATTTTAAATGATGATACTGACTTAATATAAGCATTTATTTTCCCATTCTAACCACAAAGACGGCTAAGTGCTTTCCACTTTAGACTGTATATAGTGGGGAAGCTTTCAGATGTCAGCTGCTGCCTTTGGCCTCAGAGTTGTCATTCAAAGTAAAGTTTTATGTATCAAAATGATAGAATTACTGATTGAAGTTGTACTCTCCAAGCTTTCAAGTATATGAAGTATAAATCCTTTAGCATCATTTCAGATGAAGTGCTAATTTTGTGCTGAATGACAGTTCTCACAGTGTGAGACTTCAATTTGTGGAAAAAAATCAAAGTCAAATATAGGTATATCACTTGCTGCAGAGTAAGTAGGGAGGAAGAGCAGTAGGAAATAAGTGTTATTGAAGCAAAGCTGAAAACCGCAAATAGAGCAAGACACTATAAACAGACCTGTGTTCTTCTGTCTTTGCTTCAGTATCTGGCTAGAAAAACTTGCACGTGCTTAGACTGTTCAATGAGATGAGTTCATAGCTGTTGTGATGTATTTGTCTTAACTGATGGCAGAGCTGGTAGAAGGTTTCTGTAATCACTTCAAGTACTTGAGTTTTTAAGCTGTTCTTTCCTTAATTTACCAAAGAAATGGCACCTCAATTAATCTGAAAACTGACTTAAATGTAAAATTATATTTCCATTATGTCTGACCCATATCTACTGTGTTTCTCCAAATTCTGAGAATACATAAACTAAACTGACACTTTCTTCCTTGTCTTCCCTCTTTCCTTCTTTCAGGAGGAAGAAGCACTGCCTATCTTTCCCACAGTACCATTAACCAGTCTGTAGTAAGTGCCTGGCTAAGCAGCGATCCGACCAAAGACCGCATGGAAATCACGAACCTAATTCCAAATCAGACTTTGTCTGTGAATAGTTTAGATGTTCTTGGACCATGCCTAGTATACGGTACTGACGCAGAGGCTATTTATGTGAACAGACAGCTTTTTGCATGAAGTGGCTGCGGTATCCCTTTGAAGCATTGATCAGCTTGAGCTACTGGGAAATGTCAGGTTCATTCTTAATGCCACTCGTTAGTCTGTTGGCGTGTGCGGGAGAGCCCTCAGCTTGGTCCTGGTGCTGCGGAAGAAGTGAGGTACCTCAAATCCTGACAGCTGTTACTTGTTGATGCTCCAGGAGTAACTGAGCAAGCTTACATGCCATTTCTTTCTTGCTGCCTGCTTGGTTTTGACAAGCAGGAAAGTAGTCACTAAGGGCAAGATCTTCGCTGTAAAGCGATGTCCATAATACACATGCACATAAAAACCGAAGAAGAGGTAAACCTTGGCTTTTTATTTTTCCCTGTAAAGATATTTTTCAAGTATTATTTCTAAAGCAAAACTGTGGGCTTCTTGGAAATTCTTTTTATGTCACCTGAGAGAGATAGGGTTTTTTTTAAGCTGAGGTTTTTTATATATATATATATATATATATAGGGGAACATAACTTTTAATATTAGTTCATGAGAGTTGGAAGGAAGACTGTTAAAGCTATGAAATGTGAAAGGTTCTATAGGAATCTGAGCATTCTAGCAACATTACTTTGAATTCTTTACAGCTTCATCATGGATGCTGCATGTTAAAACTTGATAATGCACCAGTAAACCTCCCAACAGAAAGGTGGGGTTTGTCATTAAGAAGGCATAATTGACAGATGTGTTGGCTGTGTTTTCAGGTGTAAGAATAAGACTTTCTAAACTTGAGACATAGTCTTTGTCAAAAAGTCACATCTGGTTTATTGAAATCGTTGAGAAGTTAAATTGTATTATTAGCATTGTACCTGCTTTTTGTTACAAAGAACCCTTTCTCTTTTTAATAAAAAGTTTTGCACAAGAGTAGTGGTCTGACTTACTAAAATAATTTGAATAATTTGAATGCTTGCAGGAACTTAATTGGATTGATCCTGGATATACAATCTGAAGGATGGAGAAGCTTCTGTATTTGGGCAGGAGCAGGTTAGTTATGAGGTGTTACATGGCATTTCCACCATAACCACTGTAGAGGGTACTTTAATTCACGTCGACGCGAGTGGCCTTGGTCTGCTGTGGCAGGAACACCTTACCTGACCCGAATTCCGTGTGTGTCTGGCTGCAGGAGCTGGATGGTGCGCCGGGGACAGGGCTGTCCTGGCTTTGCAAGGCAATGTACTGAGTTGCCAATGAGCTCCTTAGAGCAGCTTATATTTTGCTTCCCGATTTATTTGAGATGCGAAAGATGGGCATGAAATGGATCATTCCGAGTGCTAACCGGTGGGTTTTCCTTCCTGTTGGTCTGTAACGAGTCCATCGCTCGGGCATCAGCTGGATCATGAGGCTCGGAGGAGTTTTCTCCCCTCCATTAAAAGAAAATGGGAAAACCAGAAGATCGGAATTTGTCCTCGGTGCTGAGCCCGAGAGACCCAGGAAAATGGGAAAACCAGAAGATGGGAATTTGTCCTTGGTGCTGGGCCCGAGAGACCCAGGCCGTGCCTGCGGCCCGGCAGCGCGGGGGCTGAGCTGGGTGCGCGGCTCCCGCATGGGCTCGCAGGGGTTACAGGGCGCTGCCGCTCCCCGCCGGGGCGGGCGGGAGCCGCCGCGGCTCCATCCGGGAGCGGCAGGAGCCGCGCGAGGCAGGCCGGGATCTGCCCATATCCGGGCGGCTCCGCGGCGGGGACACCGACAAAATGGCGGCGCCGAACTGAGCGGCCCGAGGCGGCGGCAGGCGCTGGCGGAGGGACCGAGCGGGCGCTGCTGGCATCGCCGAGGGGCGGAGGGAGGGAGGAAGGAGGGGAAGGGCCGCGGCNGTCGGCGCCGTGCGGGCGGGGCCGAGCTCCGAGCGCCCGGGGCGCTGCCGCCGCCTTCTCGCCGCAGGTAGAGTCCGCCGTGCGTGGGGCCGGAGGGGGGTCGGGGCGGTGACGGGTCCGCTCCGGCTCGGCGCGGCGGTCCCGGGCCCTCTGCGGGACGCGGCCGTGGCAGGAGCAACCTCAGGTCACGGTTTGGGGCTGGCGGGGCGACAGAAGCGCAGGTGTCCCAGCCGGGCACGTTCGGGATACTCCTCCCGGCGGTGAAACCCTCTTGGCCTGCGTGGTCCTTGGGAGGCTGGGTGCTGCTCTCCTGCAGGAATCGGTGCCCGCCTGGGCCAGCGCAGTGGGGCTTTGGGGCTCAGAGGCTGCCCTGCTGTTGTTAGCCGTGAAGATCGGTCCGAGGTGCCCCTGAAATAAGTCCTGCTGCTCCTGGGAATACATATGTATGTAGAAGAGCTGTATCCTGCTAAAGGAGATGGCACAGCGTAAGAATGGGAACAAGCCGAGCGAATGCACAATGTTCCTAGGGTTCAGCTGGCCTCTGGTTCTTTCCAGCTCAGACTTCTCTGACCATATGTAATTGTGCTTTTGTGCTTATTTCAGGGTCCAGTTTTCTCCTCATCCTGTGGAAACTTTTAGCATTGGAAATGCATCCTTTGGGAAATTGCTGTTGCAGCTCAATGACTTGTTATCAGAAAGAAAAGCTTCCTTTTGTTGATCTGAACCAAGGCCCTACAAACTTAATTTTATGACTTCCAAAGTCTCTGTTACTTTCTTTGTCCCTAGCAGTGAAGTGTTGTGATTATGTATAAAATAAGCTATGAGAATAGGTACATTAGAGAGGGTGCCTAAATACATGAATATGTGATGTTCAGTACTCAGTTGGAAATACAAGCATTGAAAGTATTTTTAAAAGGAATGTTAGAGTTATCTTATAAAACTGTGTATTTTTTTCCTCAGAAAATCATGGGAGCCATTGACAGTTGTGTGTTGCCATTCACAGAATCACAGACTGGTTTGGGTTGGAAGGGACCTTAGAGGTCATCTGGTTCCATGGGCAGGAACAACTCCCACTAGACCAAGTTACTCCAAGCCTCATCCAGCCTGGCCTTGAACACTTCTGAGTTTTCATTCAAGCACTTATATTTATATAAGTCAAATCTTTCATGATTATAATGTAAAAAATAAACAAGGTGGGAGGTTTTTGCCCTTACAGTTTGACCTGTAGAAGCAAATATTGTATTCCTGTATTTTGAGAAGCAAAACATTAACTTTTTCAACTCCTTTAGGGAAGAGAATTTCGTCAGCAGAAACAGCAGCGTTAAGAAAAAGATCATTTAAGGACACAGAACTACAAGGGGGAATAGCCATCAGTCCCCTTGGATACAGTTGGTGTTTGCTAGTTAGAAGTACAAAATTGAGATACATTTCTTATTCAGCAGTCAACACTTTTTTCCTTTAACATGTGTGCAAGTGTCTATAAGCAGAGGTGAATTTTGACATTCACATATAAAGCAAGGTGAACTGTAGTAACTCTTGCTTTCTGGAGGACTAATTTAATTTGTTTTCTGAGAATTAAAACTTAGTTTCACATGCACATGCTGGTACGCATCAGTACTGCCAAAAGGAACAATCCACCAAAAAAATTCATTTATTTGGGTAAGTTCCTTAGCTTGGTTCATGCTGTGTGGCCTTACAAACAGTTACGCTGTCTGTGGTAAGTGGTGGGAGATAAGTGGACTGGCTGGTTTACTCTCCTAAACCTAAGATGTTGCTAAAAAATTAAAGGAGAGTGCAGCTTTATTTCCCAAGATTGCTCCTGATTTACAATTTAAGTTTCCTGTTAGTTTAACCTTGATTTCTCTTAGGGGTGTTAGATTTGTCTATCTCAGCTACCTGAGGTGTAACCATAAAGCGAATACTGAAATACCAGATGAAATTTGTAAAATATGTAGGTGCAAAAAACCTGTTTTCTCCTGAATTCCAGGCCTTTGGAATTTGTTAAAAGCTTATGTATGAGGATTTTGTCAAGTTTTTACTTCATTTTCCGTGGGAAAAGTTTTCCACAAAGTATTTTCAATGCGGTCTTCAATATGGCATGTTTGGAAAATTATTTTGAAAGTGTACAAAATTAAATTACATTTTCATTGCTCTCATGCTGTACTTTCTGCTGATTTCTGGATTTCTTAATACTTAGAGCCAAATTTCACTGTTAATTATTAAAATTCAGTCTTATGATGATCTTATTCAGTCATCACTGAAGAATTTTATGCTATTGGGATGCATTAAAAAAATATATAACTACTTCACTCATTTAAGGTTTCAAACCTATCACAGGGCAAAGAAAGCTTGTGGGTGCAGCTATACCCCTTGTGATTTAGATAGTTTCAAAGAGAAATTCTTTTATTTCTAAAACGGTTCTCCAAGGAGAATAGGATTAAGTGGGTGTCCCTTGTGTTTCTTTTTGCAGTCCTCATTTGTTTATTACTTCCCAGCTTTCAGGTTTTATTCATGTATGCGTAGCACGAGTATTTAATTTATATATTAATTTGCATGTGTTTTAGAGAGTTCTTTTTCCTATTAACTTGTCATATTCTTTCTCAATTGCTGAATCACTAATTGATTTATGACAGTGCCAGTATTATAGAAATGAAACCTGAATGAAGAGTGACTTTTTTGTAGACTGTGTAAAATTTAGACACTTGTTTAATTTATGTTTAATATGAGAAGCACTTAGCAACACAGTAGTAAAGGAACAGTGTGAATTGAGCTTCACCATTTTTGTTGCCTGTGAAGAAAAGACAGCACTGAAACATTTAGTTTATCTTGCACTGTCCTAGTAACTGATTTTCCTCTGTGAAGTAGTAGAGACTGAAAAAGTTTTATTTCATGATACTCTAAAGAAGCAAATGCTCTGCAATTTCTTCAGTGTTTCACTGTGGTTGCTTTGTTCTTTGCCGTGGTAGTTGCAGTACTAACTAATGCCCAGCCTGGACACAGAGATTTGAGTTCTCTGCAGACATGGGGCTCTTTTCCTGATGAGTCAGCGCCTTCAAAATGCAAACGTTTTTTATTTGGCTTTTGGCAGAAAAGCCTGTTTCCCTTACCAAATGTCATAGCTATGCTCTCAGTGAATTTGATGCTTGAGTTGTTAAACAATTTTACAGTAAAAAAAAAAATCTGATTAAATTTTCTTTGTTTCTGTTCCTGCTCTCATCTTCCCTTATGTAAAATAAATTAAAAATTACTTAACTGTTGACAAAGACTGGTTAAAAGAGACTTGAGCTAAGAGACTGTGATAGCCTCAGACTCTGAACCCTTAAATAGTTTCAAGTGACAGATGGTACAAGAAATCATAAAGTTGCATGTGATGAGCTAAGCAGGTGTTTACTTTTTACGTATGTGACTGCCAGAGAATGGATAAAATCACTGTAATTACATGCTCTTAATGGTGTACTTCTCACTTCCATCTTTTTGTCGAGGTTGATGTCAGAATCATTGAACAGCAAAGTTGTTTGGCCCATATTTTGGCTAACTGGGTGGTGGAGTTGGCTCTTCTGGCTATGAAGGTGTTGATGGAGAGAATGCAGGTGACAAATGAACACAGGAGAGAGGGAGGGAAAGAAACAGTGCTGGGGTAGCACACACTCATGGTTTATATCTGCTCTTGAAAGCTTTGTCCACCACACAGGAGTTGCTCTTTACTCTCTCCACATCCTTTGCAATTCAGGCCTGTTTAGGCTTGAGGCACCTAAAACGTTTGTTGTTAACAGACAGTTAAAAACTCAACATGGTTTGTAAATTAGGTTGAGCAAAGAGTGCCTGAAGAATTTGCTTAGCGTGCTTTTAATATTTGTGAAGGCAGTGCTGCATATGAACATTTCACTGCCACCAGTGCTACACTGTGAATTTTTTTACTGCTCTGTTAAATGGGATTTTTTTGTTTTGTTTTGTTAACAGAATAGCAGTTTTGGCTTGTGGCAAACTCCAGCACTACAGGAACCAAGATTTCACAGCGAAGAGCCACTGCTTTTGCAAGTTCAGACATCAGCCAGTCTTCCTTGAATTCTGGTGTGTGTGAGTCCTTGGTGGAGGTTGCATATATACATGTTTTCATGAAGAGAAGTGAGAAGCCAGAAGGTTATAGACAAATGAGGCCTAAAACTTTTCCTGCCAGTAACTATACTGGCAGCAGCCAGCAGATGCTACAGGAAATACGAGAGAGCCTCAGGAATTTGCCTAAACCCTCAGATGCTGCTAAAGCTGATCACAGCATGGGCAAAATGTTATCTGAAGATCCTAGACAAGGCCGAAATCCCCCCAAATTTGTAACATATCATAAGGTTTTGCAGGAAATAAGAAACTCACTTCTGCCTTTTGCAAACGAAGCAACCTCAGCTGTCAAAGGAACATCAGAAGTTAATCGACAAATGCTGCAAGACTTACAGGCCGCTGGCTTTGATGAGGTGAAGTGTTTTATTTTGAAGATTTGGTGTTCTGCTAGCTATAAACTATTAGTGTGTGTTGGAGGGGGTGTTGGTCAGGGAATGTCTGAACAACATGATAAACAAAAAGCTTCTTCAAAATCTGGTAGGTTTCTGATTAGGACATTAAACTGGTAATAGTGGGGGATGTAGAAGAGGACTAGAAGGATTTAAAGAGACTTGGCTTTGTTTTTTAAGCCTCTTGTCCAAATTGTTCTTCTGTAGTAAGTGTAGTTATTTAATAATTTTAGGCAGAGAGAACTGGACTCTCTATAACACGGATTTTGCCTCTGATACTCAAAGCAATTTTGGATTGTGCTCAATTAAGATAGGTTGATAAAATATGTCTGTTCTAAGTTGAAGGGCAATACCAAATGTTTTGGAAATTAATCTGAAATGTGGTTTCCAGGAAGGAGAAATGAATATACTTAACAGCTCCTGTGTTTATACTGGGACTTGCACATCAAAGTAAATCACACTTGTTTTCATGCCTTCTTTGCAAACCTAGTTACAAAAGCAGGTTTAAAAAAGAGCTAGCAAACCACTCATCTTTCCAAAGGAAAAAGGCACAGTACCAGAACAGGGATTAACTTTACAGGCGTGCACTGCGTGCAGTAGTGACCAGCTCATGAGTTCTGCTGTCTGTGATGCTTTGGCGTTTACAGAAAGATCTACCCCTACCAAGAGTGAGCTTCTCCAAAACTACCAATAGGCTTTTCCTCAACAGCATCCCAGTGTCAGGTGCTGATAGTGACTTCTCATGTTCCTTTCCTTTGATGAAATACACAGTCCAGGCTGTGTGTGTCAGGAAGAATGGAAGGATTTTTTAATGATAAATGATCTTTGTAATAATTTTTCCAGCTCTGTGGTTTGTTGCTGAGGTTGAGGAGGTCTTGTTGTTGTGTGGGGTTTTGGGGCGAGGAGGGGCATCCATTTTGTTTTTCAAAGTAGATCAGTTCTCAGATCCATTTTTACAGATTGAACCTGCAGCTTTTTTTGCAAACCGAAGTTTGTGGTATGTGGCTGGATAAAAAACTAGAAAGGTATCTTAAGTTGGTATTTTTGTTGGATCCTTTGTATCCTGAAGCCTTTTACTCCTACCCTTTGTTCTTGGATAGAACTGCAAGTTCCCATGACACTTGTGATTATATGGGGCTTTTTTCAGGCACAGTGCCAGCCTAAGTCCTTTCTGCCATGTGCTAACCTACAGTTGTGTCTCCACAAAAGCCCATATGGCTCTGATCCACGTACGTCACTAGGAACAGATACAGCTGAAGTACAAAAGCATTTTTCTTGGTTGAGAGGTTTCAAAATGTATTGAATTTTTTTTATCTTTTTTTTTTTTTAAATTAAATATCAGAAATATTCTGGTTATTTCCTCGCACCCCTCAGGTAGTAGGTAGTGTTAAGGGTTAAAATGGAATAGATAGATATCAGTAAACATCAGGTGTATGTATATAGATAGTTTTTTGAATATATGTACATGTATAATAATCAGGGTAGAATGCTGTTCATTGTATTTGGAGGTTTTTTTATCCTAAATAGCTTCCAGAAAATCTCTTTTGCTTACTATGGTTCAAGTTCAATCCTCACATGTTCTGTGTAAGGTGATATTCTTTAAGACATTGAACACTTCATATCAATAGGTGACCAAATTTTGAGCTGAAGGTGTTGTAGCTGCTTTTTCTAACGTCACCTGGTCTGTAAAGATTGCAACAACTTTATTATATAGGTTTTTTTAATTTTAAAATCCTTTTTTAAGGTTCCGTTTTGTTCACTTAATATAATTATTGTTCCTGAAGGTTGTATGTAATTTTGTATGTTGGAATGTTAAAAATGATGACAGTAGAAATGTGGCTTTGAATTTGAAGTTGGTACTGACAGCTTCCCTTCTGAGCCCTCTTTGGTGTCCCATTGGTTTGAGCAGGAGGTGAATGCTGTCGTATGTTTATAGTTTGTGTAACAGTTCAAACGTCATCTGACCTGAAGGGATTGCTTTGATATGGCAAAATACGGCCATAACAAATCATTAAAGACAGCATGCTTTAGCTATGGGGAGTATGCTGTTGATTTGCCTCAGAATTGTTGGGTCAGCTGTAGAAATCATATCCAGTATTAGTTGGAGAGCACCATCTCTGTAATTCTGCCTCTGTTGCTTGACCTTATCTCATTCAAGTCAGTGGAAAAGCCACTGTCATGTGATAATTTTCCATTGACTGAGATGGGATTGTCCATCAGATCAAAACTTGCATTTGGATCTCCAAGAACACAGAGCCTAAATCTACCACAAAAGTAATAAACCGTGTTTCTGCCAATAATGTTGTATTCATCAGGAGGAGTTTTTGAACTAAAAAGGTCCAAATTTCACATTAGGCTATTTATATATTTTTCTTTTTTTATAGAATAATTTAGGTTGGAAGGGACCTCTAGTCATCATGTAACCTGTTACCTGAGTAATGCACTGCAGTAAAAAATGCTTGTATGACCAAGCTGTTGTATGAATAGCAAGATGACATGATTTACATCAAACTACAGTGCTTCAACAAGTTAACTTTTTTTCTGAACATCGAGACTTCAGTACTATTTTGGATTATGTCTTCTGGAGAAAACATTTTAAAATTAGTTTTAAAACAACTGAGAGCAATTGATACTTTATAAGATTACTTTGGTAAAATTACTGAAGGGTGTTCGGCTATATGACTGTGATTTTTGGTATTTTTGTGATTTTCTTGTAAATTATTTTTTGTATATAATTTTATCTTTAGGATATGGTTGTGCAAGCTCTTAGACAAACTAACAACCGTAGTATAGAAGCTGCCATTGAATTTATAAGTAAAATGAGCTACCAGGATCCTCGTCGGGAACAGATGGTTGCAGCAGCAGCAAGACCTGTAAATGCAAGTATGAAACCACCAGGTAGGTGTATCCATGGTGACCCAGTAACTCGCTGAGTGTATTCTTACAGGTGAAACATAGAACATAGTAAATTTTGCCTTCACGTGCTCACGGTCGAATGGAGATGCTGAGATAGAGGTTTTATGCTTTTAAAAACAGTATTTTAAGTGTTTAATGAAATCCTTCTGAAAGATAGGTCCATTTGACATGAGTTTCTTAAGCATTGTTTTAAAACTGCATGGTTTTATTACTGTGCGTAAACATTTTATACAAGGAATGGCATTTAGTTCTCATTTTGGTAATTTTTGTCCCTTGCTGATGTGGTGCCTGTATTTTGTTCTATGTCAGGTGCCATTTAGAAGTTCTGAGCATTGAATTCTTACTTTAATTTTCTCTCTCTCTTCACACACACTCCCACACAACAGCACTCTGTATGTGTATTTTTGTGTATATATGCATGTGTGTGCATATTTATATATCATACAACTACAACATTTTTATTTTAGGATGTTTCAGGATCCCTCTCTTCTCAATTTCCTGCTTGGTTTCAGGTTTTGTTTGTATAGTTTTTAAGGCAGGCTTTGTGTTCTTAGAGATGTTAGAGGACAGACTGTGTCTTTACTAGCAGAGTGAGAATTTTGCCACTTGCTCTTATTGCTTTCTTAACAGATGCAAGCACATTTTTAATACAACTTGATGCCTTCTTTTTAGTAGCATATACCTAAACAAAGGGTAACTTTAAAATGCAGCAGAAATACTGAAGTTTTATTTGACTAAAGTTGAGTGCTGAGCTGCTAGCACTGGAGTTAGATTTTAAATTAACAGTATAGGTAGGAGGAAAAATTAGCCAGGAGCAGCAAAGAACAGCATTATTTTCCTTTAGTCTGTTAAGCAGGATTAGTTGGTGCCTGTATGAAATTCCTAGGTAAATTCCATCACTTAGACATAATTTTCATTGTTACTTGAAAAAATATAGTAATTAACACATTCTTTAGTGAGGATAGAGTGATTTTCAGCAGTTACAGTACTGTGTGTGTTTACGCGTATCTTAGTCTTAACATTGTAAAAACCACAGTAAGGCTGCCTGCACTACCAGTTCCTTGTATATTTTGTTTATATGATGCAAAAGGGCGTCTGTGAAGCAAATATATAGCAGGGTTTTGCTCTGTAAGTGTTGCATTCATACAGTTTTCATTCTTGCCTCTCTATCTACAACACTTTTACTCAAAAAGATGCAACTTTAATTTTAAAAGTACTTAGTCAAATTCTGCATGCAGGGGATATAACAAGTCTGGATGATCTATGTGCATACAAGGGTGCAAGCCTTGATTTTACAGCATTCAGTTAAGTTTTAGTTTAAGAACACTAAGTGTTTTGCAAGTGCTAATTGGAAGGGATAGCAACATAACATATTTTTCCATGCTATTGCTTTTTTTTTTTCGTTTCTGCTGAACATTCTGACAGTTTCTGATACACGTGATTAAAAATACATTGTGTGACTAATAATTTTGCATGTTACTGTTTTTTCAGCTAAATTTTGCATTTTTTACTGAGGCAAAATGCATTTTCAGGAAAGTGATTTCTAAAAAATCACTTTCTGGTATTACAGTCTCAATGCTTTTACCATGCTGTGCTGTGTATTACTAGATACCGATAAAGTTTTCATGTGAAATACAGTGGATTATGTTGTGTCAGAGAATTCAAGTCCTGTTTCTGTAGTAATTAACACAGGAGAACAAAATATTCAAAGCAGTAAATAGGAATAATTTCTAATAATGTAAATGCTGTGTTTTCTTCTCGTGGAAGCAGGGCCTGTCCAGCAGTCAGTTAACCGCAAGCAGAGCTGGAAGGGTTCTAAGGAGTCCTTGGCTCCTCAGCGGCACGGCCCTTCCCTGGGAGAGGGTGTCGTTTATCGCTCAGAAAGTCCCAGCTCCCAGCCTGATGTGGGAAGGCCATTATCTGGATCTGGCATTGCGGCTTTTGCTCAGGCTCATCCTGGCAATGGACAAAGAGTGAATCCCCCACCTCTGCCACAGATAAGGAGTGTTACTCCTCCTCCTCCACCTCCTCGGGGGCAGACACCCCCTCCACGGGGAACTACTCCTCCACCTCCTTCCTGGGAGCCAAATTCTCAAACAAAGCGGTACTCCGGAAACATGGAATATGTGATCTCCCGTATTTCCCCAGTGCCACCAGGAGCGTGGCAGGACGGTTATCCACCTCCACCTATGAATCCTCCTCCTATGAATTCATCCACACAGGGTCAGAGAGGCATGAGTGCTGTCCCTATTGGCAGGCAACCAATAATCATGCAGAGTTCTGCCAACAGCAAATTCAGTTTTCCCTCAGGAAGAGCTGGAATGCAAAATGGCAATTGTCAGACAGAATTCATAGTTCACCAGAATGTGGTGTCTGGGAATTCGGTGAGTCGCCAGCCACCCCCGTACCCAATGAATCCAACTAACAGGCAGAGTCCCACAGCACTACAGATGCAGGCAGGGGGATCTGCTCCTCCTTCAGCTTACACCAATGGGAATCTTCCTCAGGCGATAATGGTGCCAAACAGAAATAGTCACAATCTGGAACTTTACAACACAAATGTAGCTGGAATACCTGCATCCTGGTCACAGCCTTCCCCTGTGCAGCCACAGTCGTCGCCGGGCAATGGGCACGACACGCCCACATGGCAGCCCAGTGTTCCCGTGCGGTCAAACTCCTTCAACAACCATCATGGCAGCAGGCAGAGTCACTCCAGCAGCTCCCAGCCTTCAGCCACCACGGTGACAGCCATAACACCAGCTCCCATTCAGCAGCCAGTGAAAAGCATGCGAGTGCTGAAACCAGAGCTACAGACGGCCCTGGCACCCTCTCACCCTTCCTGGATGCCACAGCCTGTGCAAACTGTTCAGGCCATTCCCTTCTCCGACAGCCCCTCTACAAATATGGCAGTTATGTCTCCTGTGGTGGAGGCTCCAAATTACCAGGGTCCCCCACCGCCTTACCCAAAACACTTGTTACATCAGAGTCCTTCTGTCAGTCTGTATGAGGCAGGACCCAAGCTCAACAAGGAGGAGCCACCTCCTTTATCCAGGGAGGATGAGAATGAAAAGAATTACGAATGTGTTGATTCGACAGATAAAGAAAAAAAACAAATTACAACCTCACCTGTTCCTGTTAGAAAAAACAAGAAAGATGAAGAAAGAAGAGAGTCTCGCATTCAAAGTTATTCCCCTCAAGCCTTTAAATTCTTCATGGAGCAGCATGTGGAGAATATACTCAAGTCACACCAGCAGCGTTTGCATCGGAAAAAACAACTAGAGAATGAAATGATGCGGGTAAACTCTTCCTTCTATCTAAGTCTATGACTAAACTGTGCCTGTATTAATTTTATGAGATACGTCTTAATTGTAGAATTAAATAGTACAGATAACTAGAACATTGTGGTACACTGTGGTATTGGAGTCTATTTTTAATCTTTGTATTTGAGATGTGGCAAGTTCTTCCTTGTCTTGTTTACGTTATTTAATTTTCTTCTTAAAAAATTGGTTTTTAAGTAAGTTTTTTGCACATCTAAAGGTAATTCTTATGGCCTACATACAATAAGGCAGCAGAAGCAAAATAATTGTTGCATGAACTGAGAAGTAGCCACATAGCTCATAGCTTTTTGTTATGTGTTCTATTTAATCCCGATTTTTTAGTATATGCAGTATTTTAATGATTTTTAAAAAATCTCTGTTATATTAAAGGAGTACCACAGGTACATGCGAAGTGGGGACAAGTGGCAGGCTGGTTAGTGCACTAATATAGTCACCCAGTGATATTTTTTACGTTCTGCAGTTTACCAGTAGAGATAGCTTTTTCAAGTTCAAATTAAAAAAAATTTAAAGGTTAGTTGGGGGTTCTTTTAGAATGAAAGAGACATGTTATTTTTTGTCTAATTATTTTGTAATCCACACTGTAAATGTGTCTGTTTAAACAAGAGCAATTGAAGGGAATAATTATAAAACAAATACATGTGAAATCAACTTTCTTGTGCCTGCATGGAGTCATTGGTCTATTTCTGGTATTTCAGTGTTCTGTTAAATCAAAAGCGTAAAAACTGGAGCTGACGTAAACGTGTCATTTCAAAAGAGAAAATAGTGAGAAGTAGTGAAACAAGGATTTGCAGAAAGGTGAAATTGCGATGTGCCACATATATATATTTCTTAACAATTGTAATTGAAACTTTGACATAAGTATGATGTACCTTTTAATTTATTCTATGAGAGTATATATTTAGTTTATGCCACTTTCTTGACGTGCTGTTTTTTAAATCTGTGTTTTCTTACTCAATGAAAATTCTTACTGTAAGCTATAGTCTTTTGTAAGTGTTTGCTTAATTACAAATATGTGAATATTAGCAAGATTTCATCCTGGAACTCTTACTAGATCTTTATTCTTAGTCTTCTCTCTTTCCTTTTTCGCTTCACTAACAGCTGATTTAAACTGTTAAAGTGTGGGAAGCTTTCCTGAACTCTGTAGCCTCCATCCCTCTGTAGCCAAGTAAGATTCTGAAGCAACCATGTTTCTTAAGAATAGCATGATCCCTTTTTAGAGGGCTTTGCATGCAATCCCGCATCAAAATTAAGCATGAATTTATTTTGGCTATTTTTGAGTACTTAAATGTAAGATTATAATTAATGTTGATTTGCAGACTTCACTTTCCCTTCTTACTGTGTTGTGTTCTGTAGTATCTCAGAATAAGTATTACTTACATGAAAGCCCTGATACAACTTCTCTTGATATTTTGTTGTGCCTTTAAAGCACCTTAGTAGGGGTATTTTGTAATATTTATATTATTTATGCTAGATTTTTGATAATTTATGAGAGATTTAAAGCTGGGATATTTACTTACAGGCTGAAGGGTGGAAGATGGAAAATTATGCTGTAGCAGACCTCTCTTTTTTCGTAAGCATACACGAGAGGGATGCCAAAACAATAAAGTATATTTTGGGCCTTCATGAGAAGGAGAAAGGGAAACACGCTCATTATTTATTTTCAGAAAGTTTTAAGAAGATTAATCAAGTACTGAATCCCTTCTTTTCTCCCTTTTGAATTTTGAAAGATAAAACTCCAGAATGCATCCCTATGAAAATACTTACTTTCACAGGATGCTGTATTTCTAACACATGTGACATATTTCTGTGCTGTCAAATTTCCTAGCAGTGGAGTGGTCTCAAAAATGTTTAATTTAGATGTGTGAGTTTGGCCAAGAGTTATAATAGGTGTCTTTTCTGCAGAGAGAGACTTAAGTCATCCTTTATGGCACAGCAAGATGAGAAAATAGCAAAATGAGAGCAAATTGTGTGATTATAGAGAGCAAGTCAGGAAGCTCTGGTGTCTGGCATTTTCTAGAAATAATTGGAGATAGGTATGCAGAAGAGATTGTGCAACTGACAGAGTTTGTTAATTTTTGGTAAATGCTGAAGCTGAGGAGAGTTCTAGGGAAAATGCAACAATTCAGAGAGAAAGTTTGTAATGAATATTTGTTTTAGTGGATGACATAGGGAAAAATGAAGGTGGGTTGAGGAAAGAGATGACAAATTGCAGTACTTGGGCTAGTCTTTTGTGATAAAACTATTAGGATGCAAGAGCTAGAGAGCAGGTAGAAGGAAGCGAAGCTATAAGGGTTTTGGAGACTCTTCTTTGTATGTCTTGCAGTGATTAATTACTGTATTGAGTCTCACTCCTAGAGGGTTGTTGCCATCTAGGTTTTATTCTTTGCTAGCTTTGTCAGTGATGGGAGGAGTTCAGTTTCTGTCAAGCGGGTCTGTACTGAGGCAGACTTTAGGGTTCAGATGGGCCTTGAAAAGGTGACCCACCATTGTCTGAACTTCAACAGGCTCAGGTCTTCAGTTGTCTTCTTGACATTGGTGAGTCTTAAATCCTTCCTTTTGTGTCGAAGTGTGCCTTAAGCCTGTTCGTTCATAGAAGACTTAAGACATTTCTGTCTTGGAAGACAGTACGCAGACATTCCCTCAATAAGATAATGTTTTGATTCAAAATAGGTAGTTGAACCTATTTCTCACACCAGTCTTGAAACTACCACTACCCAGTCCTAAATACTGCCTGATGTCTACAAAAAATTTTGTCTTGAATTTGAGACAGCCTTCCCCATTTAAATCTTACCGAATTTATATTCTTTGTAAAGTTCGTTTGGGTGGACAAGCATTTTGTATGCATTTCCCTAATTGCTTCTCCTTTGGATCCTTTTTTGCTATGATGCCTGTAAGAAATTTTCTGTGTTCTAACAGTATTTTCTTTAATAGGTGACATATAGTAACTTGTAAAAGCATTTTTAAGATAATGAATGATATCTAATTGATATTTTCTCTTGCCTTTTTTCTCAGTCACATCTTTTATATTTTGTTTCAAGTTATGTTGGAAGTCAGGCAAGGCTGAAGTTGTCTATTAACATACAGTCTATACAGGCCTAGACTGATTACTAAGTCCTAATAATGGTCCTGAGTACTGCTGTGCAGACAGTATTTAAAGAGATGGAAGCAGCAAGATTTGGTATCAAGAATTGATGTGTCAATAAGAAATTGAAAGCTTTTAGAATAGTGCTTGAGTACAGTTGTGATGTTTTCAGGGATTCAGTGTGACTGTGTTTGAGTTTATGATCAACATGTCCATGAAAAAATAAGGAAGTATGCTATAGGTTGAACTTGGAAATCCTTGTTGTGGGATGGTGATTTCAAGACAGGTGGCAGATAAAATAATTGAGATGCTATGAGAAAGGGAGCATATAGTAACTTGAAGATGCTGTCGGAAAACAAAAGAAGGAATGAACATCAAGCTGTGTGGGGATAGTGTCACAGAGAAAAAAATATAAAAAATGGAAGACAGATTCTATTCACATTAAAACAAAAAAGAAGGGATTCCAGGCCATGAAATTTGCCAAGAAAAATGGCGTCAAGATTGAATGGGACTCTAAGGGAATTGAAACCAGCCAAAATACACCAGGAGGCACCCATGTTGGTGCACAATGAGACTGATCAATGTGGTTCTTGTAGATAAGGGTTTCCACGCTGTAGGTGATGAGTTGTGTGTGGCCTATGAGTGTTTCAGCTGTCAGAATGTTGGTGGCATTGGCTGGAACACCAGGGATGTTCAGTCAAGATAGGGATATGTACACAGATGGGAGCCAAGGAAAGATACCGTGGGCAGGAGTGAGCCACTTCAAAAGAAAGTGCTCTGCTCAGCTGGTTGGTGTGTAGAGTGGAGAGCAGTGATGAGAATGTGAGCAAAGTCCTGTTAGAAAGGGGTGGATTATGTGATAAAAGGGAGTATCAGGTCCAGGCTTGCGGCAGAGGCATGGGCTTGGTGTGGGCGGGCAGTAGGAAGCAGTGCTAGTAGGATGTTTTGGGTAGCTGCACATGGAAGTGTGAGAGTGAGGGAGTGCATACTCCCTCCTGCAGCTGAAATTCTAGAGCGTGGTCAGAAAGTTCAGTGACTTCTGCTCCAGCTAGTCTGCCTTTCCCATGGCAGCTCCTTAGCCCTCAGCAACTTACAGCTCCTAGACACGTCTGGGCTTTCTTTCCCCCTGTAAAGACAATCAGGGAGGCAGCTGATGCACACTGTTACTCAGATAATATTATCTGCAGTGGTTTTTACCAGTAGTTTGTAAACTACCCTTTCTCAAGAATGTAGTCCCTTCTCAAGAACCTCCTGGTGCATGGCACCTCATACATTTTGCTGTTGAAAACAATCACATTTCAGTTTTTTATCACTCCTATATGTTTTCATAGAATCCTAATGTGTAAATTAAAACCAAACCCTTATAAGTACTATTTCCTGTGCTGTGTATAAGTATTTGGTTTGCTTTGCCTAAGCCTTGTAATTAATTATGAGAAGATCACCAAGAATTAAGAGTACTGTTCACTCTTCAGATGTAACTCTCTTTGCTGCACAGGTTGGGTTGTCACCAGAAGCCCGGGATCAAATGAGGAAAATGTTGTGCCAGAAAGAGTCAAACTACATTCGGCTAAGAAGAGCTAAAATGGACAAGTCAATGTTTGTAAAAATTAAAACCCTGGGAGTTGGTGCATTTGGAGAAGTTTGCCTAGCAAGAAAAGTGGATACTGATGCTCTATATGCAACAAAGACTCTGAGGAAGAAAGATGTCTTGCTTAGAAATCAAGTTGCTCATGTTAAAGCTGAGCGGGATATCCTCGCAGAAGCTGATAATGAATGGGTGGTTCGCCTGTACTATTCATTCCAAGATAAGGACAATTTGTACTTTGTAATGGACTACATTCCAGGAGGTGATATGATGAGTCTCCTAATTAGAATGGGTGTCTTTCCAGAAAATCTGGCACGGTTCTACACAGCGGAACTGACATGCGCAGTTGAGAGTGTTCATAAAATGGGCTTCATCCACAGAGATATTAAACCTGACAATATCTTGATAGACCGTGACGGTCATATCAAACTGACCGACTTCGGGCTCTGTACTGGTTTTCGATGGACCCATGACTCAAAATACTACCAGAGTGGTAAGAGAAGTACAACTATTCTTTACAAGGAATTAAATTATAAATGAGGAGAAAGATGACTGTACTGTTTCCTTTATAAGAATGTTTAAGTAGGCTTTTAAAAATCCTACTTGATTATTTAAAACAACAGCTGAAGAAAAGGTTGGAGCAAAAGAGAAGTCACAGTTTTGAGAGTGGTAAAATACAGATTATGTATTAACTTGTTTTTAGTTTTCAAAAAAAACCCCATACCTTCAAAAAGTTGTAAATTACTTTTGATTAGTTTTTATTAAAATGCCACGTATATTAGACCAGAGTGTTACACAGTCTCTGGTGAGAAGATGAAGATTTAAAATCTGATTTTGTTTTTTGATGATTTAAATGTTAGCGGTTTTATGTTTTCATAAGTGTAAAAACAATATACACCCTGTATCCCCAATGTGGTTATGTTAAGAAAAATCTGAAAAGTATCGAGATTGGTATTTTCTCATAGTTATGTCAAAAATTAACTTAAAAAATTGTGTCCTCAGAGGTTGGTATTTATCATAAACTAAAACCAACATCCTGATGTTGATTTCTGTTTTAACTCTCAGGTTGAGTGTTGAAACTGAAACAGATTCTGTCTTGTAACACGAACCGTTAATGGATAAAGAAGATTTAATACTAGATAAGAACTAAAGTAATAGTCCTCAATTTTGCCATCCTTCTCACTCCATGGCAGGTGACCATGCCCGTCAGGACAGCATGGATTTCAGCAGTGAGTGGGGTGACCCGGCAAACTGCAGGTGTGGGGATCGGCTGAAGCCGCTGGAGCGCAGGGCGGCCCGTCAGCACCAGCGCTGCCTGGCCCACTCCCTGGTGGGCACACCCAACTACATTGCACCTGAAGTGTTGCTACGAACAGGTAATGAATGCATTTTTGTACTGCACTCTCACTGCACAGTAACTGATGTCCTGCTTCACCTTTCCTACACTGCTGCTTTTCCCAAGGATGCGATATTTTAACAAAAAAATAAATAGGTGTTAATATAGAAATCGTAAGTATTGAATAGAATTCTCTTGTGAACTTTTTTGTTCTTAGAAATTCAAGATTAAAATTATACGAAGGCTTTACTACCTTATTTGAACTTATTTCAGGTTACACACAGTTGTGTGACTGGTGGAGTGTTGGAGTAATTCTCTTTGAGATGCTAGTGGGACAGCCTCCATTCCTGGCACAAACACCACTGGAAACACAAATGAAGGTAACTTTAAAAGTCTGGTATTAACAGTCTGAAAAAGGCCTGAAATTTACATAGTCTGTCTAATCTGTAATGGAAACAGCAGTGGTGTTTGAGAGCGCTCCCTGTTCAAGCATGTTATAAACTATGGAGATTTTAAACTTTGCAATCCTGTGGAGGTGCACTTTATTTACAAAGGGACTTCTAGAATCACATTCATAACTTCTATCTGGTCATACAGTAAACATGCCAACTAAAAATCATGTCACATCTCAGCCTTTCACTTTTTGTATCCGTTCCAGTTATTATTTCCACTTTCTTTTCTTTTCTTCTCTTCTCCTCTTCCAGTATCTGGGTGTTCTTTTCCCACCACTTGGCTTCCATGCCTGCTTGCCTGCAGAGGATTTCCTTTGGTGATGTACCTGCAGATGCTTAGCGTGGGAACGTGATGCAGGCAGCAGATGACTGCCTGCTCAGGGCTACTGACAGCTCAGAGCCTTTGGTCCTTCCTGAGCTCCTGCTGTTTCAGAGAAAGCATCAAGGCAGTCTTCTGCAGGTGTCATTTTTGCAAAATTCTGTTCAGTTGACTCAAATGTAGTGCAGTATTTATTTTTTTTTTAAGCTTGAAATCCGTTAGTCTTTACAGTACGTCATGTAACTCAGAATTCATCTGCCTCAGCTTTTTAGGATTGTAAGACATGTGCCTAATACCAGGTTCCAGGTGCTGGATTTTATCCTGGTTGGTATCTTTGTTGGTTTATAGCAGAGGTATTCCATGCTAGGCTCTAGTTTAGCTTTGGAATGGGAATAATAATTTACGTGGATCTTGCCAGATTTCCAGACAAAATATTCCGTGTTTCTGGAAGAGCAGCTTCATGTTTTCCCCTCTACCGTGAAGAATCTTTGACATATTGAATTGTTTCTTTGTGATCATTTGCTTTGTTGTTTTAATGTGTTTTTTCCTTTTTATGATACTATAAATAAATAACACATCTTTTTACTTTTAAGGTTATCAACTGGCAAACTGCACTTCATATTCCACCTCAGGCTAAATTGACTCCAGAGGCCTCTGACCTTATTATTAAACTCTGCCGAGGGCCAGAAGATCGTTTAGGCAAAAATGGTGCAGATGAAATAAAAGCTCATCCATTTTTCAAAACAATTGATTTTTCAAGCGATCTACGGCGACAGTCTGCTTTCTACATTCCCAAGATTGCTCATCCTACGGACACATCCAACTTTGATCCAGTTGATCCAGATAAATTGTGGAGTGATGATGATAAGGAGGGGAACAGAAATGATACGCTTAACGGGTGGTACAAAAATGGAAAACATCCTGAACATGCTTTCTATGAGTTCACCTTCCGAAGGTTTTTTGATGACAATGGCTACCCATACAACAATCCCAAGCCCATTGAGTACGAGTATGGTAGTTCCCAAAACTCAGAACAGCAGTCAGATGATGATGATGATGATGAACAGGCAGGTAGAGGAGTTCAGAGACGTGATCTGGTTTATGTTTAGTAGAGAAATAAAGGTCAAAAACAAAATAATCAATTTTGCAGCTATAGCTGTTGAAAAGTTTTTCCTTTAAGAAAATTGAAAGAAGATTGCTAGGGTAAATACGTGCACACTTTTTTTAAAATGCTAAAATATTGTTTCTTCACTTTTCCGCTCTGTACATTGTGTTTCCCCAGAATACAGGGAAATAGTTCTCAAAAATTAATTTATTCCAGTGATGTTAATTGTTTAATTTAGAATAGATTTGATGGTAGGTTAAAAAAAGTCACTTGAATATTGTTATTGGTCCTCTGTACTCTAAGTACTCAAAATAGAAAATAGTGATTTTTTTTTTTCCCCCTAAGTTGTTGCCTGGTATCTATTTGTACATATATTGAATAATTTTAGAGAACAAATCTGTTTCAGAATTTTTCATCACAGTTTTTCCATGCATTGACCAAATATAAAACCTACTTTACACTAATAAAGTTCTCAGATACATTTCTGAAGAGGAAAAAAAAAAGGCTGCTGTACCCTCACTTCTTACTGTATTTAGCCTTATTATTCACAGTGTTGGAAAAACAGCCACCTATCTGGTGAAATATTTCCAGCTGCTGTGGGAGTGGCCTAGTTCTCAGCTTTGAAACAAGAAAATGTCAGTCTTGACTATAGTATGATTGTAAGATGATAAAGCATTAGAAACTAGTATTTTATTACATAGTAATTGGATCTGATATTAGTAACACTGTAGCATGTGACTGGTACTCTCAATGCAGGCCTGCTCACTCAAACAACTTGATTGTCTCCTGCCATCAGTTCTCCTATAGATGTAAGAGGAAAAGAAGCTTTAGAAACAACACTTTCTGAAATCTAGTTTAATTTTCTGACTACAGCCAAACTGTAAAATGTGTACAGTGCTGCTTTAGATGGAATTTTTAGTTTGAAAAATAAATTTTAGAATAGTGTCTTTATGATACATTTGAGATAATAATGGGAAAAGAGTATAAATTACAACTTTTGAGACTTGCTGTGGAGACCTATTTCCCTTGGCTGGAACAGTTTTCCTCCTGGTTACACAGGCAGTAAGGAGAGGGGCTGTGCATGGATCTGTCTGAGCTGGCAGTACAGTTTCAATGCTCTGTCTTTCACAGCCCACTTCAGAACAGGATTAGGAACTTACAGCTTTGCCTGCTGCCTTCTGCATTACTGTTTCCATAATTTCCAGCAGCAGTTGATCAGGTATCTCCTAGGGTCTTGTGGTTGGAGGGTCCTGAGCCTCTTGAGGTTACATGGAGCAGGGGTGGGAGCATCACTAAGCAGCTTCACTGAGACAAGACCAGGAGTTAAGAGCTGAGAGGCAGAATTAAGTTTTTGTCTCTATCCTTCTTTTTCCTAAAATTAACACAGTGGTAAAAGAAATGCACTAGTTTTAGTAAACTTCATCTCTTTTGAAACATTTCTTCTTTCTTGGAATTGAAATTCCAATGGATAAGGTAATAACATGCATGTAAGCATTACTGCTTTCCTAAATTATTATTTGTGCCATTGCACTGGCATTGCAACTGTCTAAACATCATGAACTTGGTGTCCATAGCTGTTCTTGCAGCAAACATCAGTTACCAGTTTACTTTTCTCACCAAGCTGGTTTGTTGGCTTATGACCATTTGTTCTCTTTCTGTGCTCCAGTCCAGTGTCTCTCTTTGTGCCAGTGCAACTGTCTGTAGTACTCTCCTAAATAGCGTATCAGTGGAGAAAGAGCTTGTTGTTTAGCATTTGGAGTTTCCTTTCTTGTAAGTGTGGTCATTTGAGTGATCCAGTTTCTAGTGCGGTCCAAAAATGATTTATATTGACATAACTGAGGAACTGCAGCAGGTTAGTAGTGAGGAAACTCCTTAAACATACTTTGTCACAGAAGAAAATGTTTGTGGAAGTTCACCTCTCTACTGTTAAGTGTTTATAATGGTTAGAAGATGGTTATGAGAAGTTGTTTTCTCAAACAAGTAGTTAGTGGCTTTCTGTAATGAAAATGAGTTTGCAGCTTAATAAAACAATTTCTGTTCAGCCTTTTCCACAGCTGTTGAAATAGAGTAACTTTTAAGATTAATTTCATTTAGCTTAAATATTATAAAATGGCTGCAGCGCATAATGACTCCATTTTATATATTATGTAAAAAAGATTGCTTTTCATGTAAATAAACTTTAAAGATTATCCTCCTTCATAGTAAGTATCCCAGTAAAACTGGTCTACTTGTCTTGGAGTAAAGTATAATATATTACTGATTGAAGGTAATTTAATCAAGCCTGCCACACCATTTTTGAAGTGTGCAGAGAAAATAATGTCAGTTCATTAAATTGACTCTTAAAGTTGCCTTTTCATCTGACTGCATCCTCTGCCTGCGCTATACTATGGTGTATTCCTCTTTAACACTATTACTGATCTTAGGCAATTTAAAAATAATTTTTAAAAAGGATAAAGTGTCCAGTAAAGGCATAATTGGTCTAAAAAGCAAAACTGAATGCTTTTATGAAAGGAAATTATTGATTCTTTTAAGGACATATGCAAGTACTGAAATACTAAATGCTCTTTTGCCTTTTTTAGACAAATACAGGAAGTGCTCACATCTTTAGAATTTGGTAGATGCTTCTGGCATTTTCTATTATCATGTGTTAGGAGTTGTAATGTACCTTGTTTGAATTTTGCCACCTATGTGCTGCAGTATTATGTATTTCCCAGCAAAAAGTGCAGTTTGTTACAGTCCAGATTCTCCTCTGAGAAAGTTAGTTACACATGAATGTTGTCACAACTCTTCAGCACGTTCTACCTGACCCATGTTTTGAAACTTGATGTTTTATACATAGTTTTATACATAGTCTGTTGAGATTCTTCATAGTTGCTGCTTAAAACATGGGTGTTTCACTGGTGACTTACAACGGGGATTGGTTTGTACAGGCAGTGGAGAAGGGAGGCTCCTAGCCGGCAGCTGTGGAATTCTGCAGTAAGTTCTAGTTCTGGTTACTTTAACTTTGTAAAGCATGAAAACAAGTTTCTCTTTTATGTGCCCTTGTATACATATTAATTGTATTTATAAAATGTTCTATAATCCTATAACTGTACTGTAAATACTATTTGATATTCAGTGGCATTCTATCCTCGGGCAGGCCCTCTTGCTGTACCTTTTCTATCCTTGATTGGTAATAGAATCTATAGAATATATAGCTAGAAAGTCTCTTTGAGACTGGTGTATCTTCCACTGTTGCAAAGCTGTGAGTGGGAATGATTTTAGACTCCTTTTAATATTATTCAGCTGATAGGCAGTGCAGTGAGTGGGTTCTTAGGTGACGCAGCTGTCACTGAAGATACTATTAGGCTTTTGTTTCAGATGTTGTGGTTGTTTCAGATCAGACCTTTAAATCTGTTTGCTGTATTTCAGCCAAAGCAAAAAGATAGTGAATTGGGTCAATGTCATAGTAAAATGTTTGAATGCCTTAAGATGCTCGTGATAAAGGCACTATTCAAGTTTACTGATTTATATATATCTATATAGAGATATATATACAGACATATTCCATGTGTGTATATGTATATATAATTTCTTTTTTGTATTATAAGACTGTCAGTTCTTTTGGATTCTCTAATTAAATACATAGACCATCCCACAATTCTGCATAAGTGGATCATTCATTTATTCTGTCTAGCTAGTAAACTTAACAGTCTCACATTATCTCATGGCCGTAGTAGGTTATTCACTGGTTTTTTGAGTAGTCTTTACTTGTCTCAGTCATGACCTGGGCATCCCTTTTTGCCAGGTCTCTGCATCCTTGCAATCCAGCTACATGTGTGGCAAGTGATCTCCAAATGCCATTTGGTACCTTTGGGTCTTAGCGGGTTATGGGCTTGGAAGAAGATCATGGCTTGGGCAGTAGGTACACTGGAGCATCCCTCCGCTTCGTCCAGGAGTGCCAGGTTTCCAGTTTGTCAGTGCCCAGCAGCTGAGGAATGAAGGCTTCCTTGCCCCTGCAGACTGAACACACATGGGGGACGGGATGTGAGTGGGTGGTTGCAGTGACACCTTCTTAAAAGTTACTTCAGAATAAGAGAAAGGCTGCTCACAAGAGCTGGAATTCTAATTGAATTATTGGCTACTGTGTAGTCAGTGACATTCCTGAGTTATAGAAACTGTTTCTGTTTTCTCAGAATCGCTTTCTGTAGTGTAACACTTGATGGAGTAAAAAACCCCACACTGAATCTTTGTAAGAAGTGAGAATCCCATTCTTATTTTGGCTATTCAAACATGAAGTGTAAACACTAGTTGTCCAAATGCATTTATTTTTCTGTCTGCCTTCACATCCGTCTTCTACAAGTCCCCTTTATACTGCAACAGCTCTACTGTTTAACAATGAAATGGCACAATTCTAACAGAAATGCTGTTGTACTTGGCTGTCACCTCATGTTTGTAACATGTTCTCAAAAGTATACATTTTGATGTTCAAGAGTTCAATTTGTTGGTGTTCTTTCCATGTCCTTTGCTGCCTCTTTCATCAAAATAAGTAAATCTTAGGAATTATTATTTTTATTATTTATTGTGCATACATTATGTATCAAGAAGCTGTTCCTTAAGAGAAGGACAATGTATCACAGCTTTCGTCTGTATTTTTCTTTGTGAAAATCCTCTTCTTTAGCCGCACATCTCACAGTCTCTTCAATAACACACTAGTTTCTGCATTAGCACTTTATTGTATCCTAATTCTTTTACATTTTGGGAGGGGGTTGCAGAAGTACAGCACCATTTTTTATTCATTAGCCCACCTATAAAGGGGAGAAGGGAAATTTCTCCAGCTCTCATCAACCAAATGATGTGATACACTTAAAATTTTAGAAACTCAGCAGCTTTCTATGTCTTTACAGCTGAAGGTAATGTAGGAATTGTTATAAATGAAATCACAAGCAGAGATTTTAGCTATGAAATGTTGAACGTTTATTAACAGGACAAAGGCAAACACAGCGCTGGGCGCTTGGCAATCTTGCCAGAGGCGTAAATTCTATTCACTTTACAATCAACTTAAGTATCTTCTCTACTGTTACATATTCATGAAGCTCAGGGGCTAATCTACACTTCACTCCCCCTCCTTTCCTTGATCTTTTGCCCCCTCTCAGACAATATTTAGTTCTGGAAATTCGTGGAGTTGGAGGCCGGTGCCTCCTCAGACACATCCTAAAATACGTAGCTGGCAATTGGTTGGGGAGGTGTGAATTTCCGATAAGATAACGGCTTTCTGGAATGCATGTGGTTTATTTTCTTTGTCTTCCTTAAGATGTCTTGATCTCTGGTGCTGTGCTGTATCAGCTTAGATGACATTTATTACCATGCAATTACTACATTTCCCTACTACGTTATAACTATTTTCGAGTTACACCCCCGCCTTAACCTTGTTTCTACTATTTTCTATCTTAAAACTATTTCTACGTTATCATTTATTATTGTTACATATTCACTTATAAATGTTGTATTCATGCATGCAAAGTTTTATTTATACATACTACATGATTGTTTGTAGATGAGAGCCAACATTTATTATTCCCTTATTTATCACAGAATGATTGTTTTAAATGTAGACACTCGTTAAAGGGATAGACTAAAATTGCCAGTTTAAGAATGGGTAGAAATACAAGAAGACGAGTAAGAATGGATGTGATATACTTAATTAAAGGATGACATACTGCTGTGGGGGTTTGGAGTTCACCCCGAAGGACTATCATAAACCTCCTGCATTGTGCCCAACCTTTAGATCCTATTTGTTGCTAAGCAGCTGAGTCTATTTAAACAGGTGACGAGGTACTGCTCCATCAAGGACGCTCAAGGGCAGTTTGCTGGTCTGACTCCCCTCGGCAGCAGGTTTTCCTCAGCATGCTCAGATGCGTTTTCTTCCCCAGAACAACACCATTTGTGAGAGTTTGAAGAGGTGCAGACAAGTCACAAGCAAAGAACATGTAGATAAAAGTGGGTGCGTGCTATTCCCTCGGCAAAACTCACACTTAATGAGTTACAGAAAGGAATCAACAGAAGAAGGCCCCTCGACCACCATGGTGGGACGTCAGCGCGACGGGCGAATCCGCGCGCATCACCTTCGAGTGACGAAGGCAGAGACGGTCTCACACACAAGCATTGGTGGTTCAGTGGTAGAATTCTCGCCTGCCACGCGGGAGGCCCGGGTTCGATTCCCGGCCAATGCATTTCCCCTTTTCCTATTGGCTTTCTCCCCGGCTTTTTTTTTTTTTTTTTTTCTTTTCCTTTGCTGCTCCTTAAAATTGAAAACCAAACCAGCTCTTCGCTTTTAGTAATAACGCTCAAACAGACGCCGACTCCTTGCCGGCCTAGCCAGCCGTACCTTCTCCCCCGTGCCACCAAGCTGGAAGTGACGCAGCCGGATTTGCCTTCAAAATTTGCCGGCGGCGGGAGGAGGCGGTGGGCAGGGGTGGGGCGGGGCCAGCGCCGCTGCAGGAGGAAGGAGGCGGAAGAAGTGAAGGGGTCGTGGCTGGTGCCGGCGGGAGCTGCTGCTGCCACCGCCGCGGGTGCGAGCTCTGGAGCGGAGTAAGTGAGCGAGAGGGGCCC
>VYZT01024229.1:0-37343 GCA_013400735.1 Pomatostomus ruficeps | reverse complement strand
TTTTTTTTTTTTTTAAGATCTGTTGCTAGCTCCTTACTCTCTTCAGGTTTAAACAAACAAAACCCCAGCATACTTGAACTATGATCTGCTCTTGGCAGTCAGAGTGCTTTAATTTTTGCTTTGTGCTCTGGTCTCTATAAATTGAGCTGATGACCAAGGTAAGAGACTATAGAGGAAACAATAGATTCATAGTTTTCTAGGGTCTAAATAAATCAAATATCCGTGCAATACCTTGTTAGCTTCAGCAACCTTAAGTTGTGGTAAGGTGTCATGGCCTGTGGAGGTAGTATAATCTATAAGGGTGGAATTGTTTGGCTGTGTAAGCTGCTACTTTTATTAGGAGCTAAATTAGATTGTCTTTGAGTGATAATCCTCTCTCCATCAGAATATACCCACAGAGAGACAGGATAGGCCTCTTTTTCTCTTTTTACAGTTGTTCTGTCATCACCAGTGCTTGCTGTTAAATGTATAAAACCAGGGTATGTCTAGTGCATTTTATTTCCCTTCAGTTGCATGGTCTCTGCTGTTTGAGCCCTTTCAACTGTGTAGCATGTTTGCTTCAACTCTGCTGCAGAGCTGCTTCTCTGCTATTCATGTCCATGCTTTTGTATCAGTTCATTAGCTCTGGTTTTACTCCTGTGGTCTCCCTGCAGATCACCATTGCTCATTCTACATATGGAAATCATGTTTAATTTTTTTTGTGTGTGTCCCACGTACATGGCATATTTATGACGTTAGAGAATTTGAGATACTCTCAGTGTGACTCTTTGTGGCCCAGTCTTATGCATAATTTCCCCCTACCCAGCTACTGTCGCAGATAGTTTTAGATTTCTCTGGGAGAAGAGGCAGAAACTGTTATGTATATGCACCAAAGCAAAGAAACTGCATCAGTACAATATGCTGACTTTGGGGAGAAGGAAATGGAGCCAGGGCAGTACAGAAACACATAGATGGGTGAAACACATAGATCCATCCTGCAGTGCAGTGCAGCTGTAATATGGATGCTTCATAATTTTCATGCTGGTTTATGTTGCCACCTTCTAAAAATATGATGCTGTTGTGCACTTGCGATAAAAATTCATTAGTAGCATAACCATTGTTATGTATTTACATTGTTATATCCTTTTTATGTAGAACAAATCCACATCTGAGATTTCAGAGTCTGAACCAAAGAAATTTGATAGTACTGGATATGACAAAGATTTAGTGGAAGCTTTGGAAAGAGATATAATTTCTCAGAATCCCAACATCCGATGGTAAGTTTGAGTACTGCTGCTAGTCTCTTGAGTTGTTCTTTCTATTTCCTCTCACGTGATACTACAAGAATTAAATATTTTAACAGATACATATAAAAAGTGCATACAGGTTTTCCTTACTACCTTTAAACAGGCAACTAAACTTCTTATGTAGTTGAATACTTCTAGAGCTCAAAATTTATTTTTTTTTCCACACAAAGATTGGTAGAATAGTTTGGGCTGGATGGGACCTTTAAAGATCAGCTAAAGCAGTCCCCTGCCATGGGCAGTGACATCTTTCCCTAGATCAGGTTGCCTAAAGTCCTGTCCAACCTGCCTATACAAAGCTTCTCAAAACTTTCTGAGAGTCCTAAAATCAATTCTTGAGATACTTTTTTGCAATGTAAAAGTTTCTAATGTCTGTTAATGTCTCTTCATTTGAAAAACTGTTTTGCTACTCTGGGGCATATCAAGACAGAAAACTGATTAACAAAGAAGTTATGTCAATATAGGAACCCTTTGAAATGTTCCTGAACCTGATGTGGCCACTAGTATAAAATATAATCCTGTGCCAGTACCTTTACATAAATGTGTTAAGTATTAAACCTTATACAAAGGTTGGTTTGTATTTCGAATGTTTCCAAGCTTAGGTGGTTTTGTGAGGATTAAATGAGCAAAAATCTTCTGGCAAATAAAGTAGGCTTTAAAAAAAGCTGAACAGTCCCACAAAACACTTTGTGTGCATGCAACTGTCATGTATTTTAGTTTAAAATTCAAATATATATGTTTCAGTTTTTATATTGAATCTTAAATTACGACGTCAGATTTGAAACTAATTCTTCATATAGATGTGATTTGAAACCAAAATGTTACTTGGGCACATGCTGATAAGAGGAATGCCCTGAGAGTTACCCTCAAGGAAATAAGACCAGCCTACAAGGTATCTAAGAATTAATATGTTTGTAACTCTGAAAAAGAATTCTACAACTTCTGTTTAATTCCACTCCATTTATTAGTCTTCAGCAAGTTGTTCTTGTAACAATGAAAGATGGTGTTTAAGTTTCAGGGACATCTCAGCAAAAGAAGAAAGCATAATCTGTACTTAGCCTAAGTTACATTAACTTGCTTTCTTCTGCTTGTCTTTCTCGGAATACTGACAGCAGTGCTCTAGCGAAGTAGTTTTTTTGCTTTTGCATCCAGCTTGAGTCTACCAGCCAGATGTCAATTGTAGCTGTTACATTAGAATGTAAATAATTCAGGAAAATGAATTAGGTTTATGGGAGAGCCAATGTGTAACAATAAGTTTAATTGTGTGGGTTTTGAGCTGGACTGATTCTTTTGCATGCTGTCTGAATCTGTCAAACAACTTTCTCTTTCTTGTCAGGGATGACATTGCTGATTTAGTAGAAGCCAAAAAGCTGCTTAAGGAAGCTGTAGTTTTACCAATGTGGATGCCAGAGTTTTTTAAGGGGATTAGAAGACCATGGAAGGTATGAAAAGATCTGCTCCAGTGATCATAAGTAGGATTTTGAGATTGGATCTTGGCAGAACAAGAAATTTCAAATGTTTTACAGTTTAGATAAATTCTTTCCACATTTTAGTAACAAAATTAATGGTAAATAATAACAGCAAAATAAAAATGTCAGTCAGATACATGCACTGTCTTCAGCTACACGTTTGCGAGTAAGCAATAGTATTCATTGCTTACCTATTACTTACCTTTGAGTAACTTTTCAAGGGAAAGTGTACATCCAGTGTTTTACTATTACACTATTAAACGAACTGTAAAATTCTGATTCTTGTCCTAAAAGTGGTTCTTTTTCATTTTAATAGGGTGTGCTGATGGTTGGTCCTCCTGGAACTGGAAAAACCCTCCTAGCAAAAGCTGTAGCCACAGAATGCAAGACAACATTTTTCAACGTTTCTTCTTCCACACTTACCTCAAAATACAGAGGAGAATCTGAGAAACTTGTTCGTCTGCTGTTTGAAATGGTGATTTAAGTTTCTGAACATGAACAGTGAGATAATGAAGTAGAATCCTCTGGAACAGTGAAACCTTGCCAAGGTTTCAAACTCATAGCATATATAAACAGCTCTCCAAGCTTCAGATGCTGTAGGCCTTTCTGATTTGCCTATTTGCATTTCAAGATTATTCCTAAATAGATTTATAAAAGCTGAAAAATTAGGTCATGTATTATTTTCAGGGTTAGCTTGCTGTGTTAGAGGTGGCTCACTATAAGCTGGTGAGTGCTGTAGAACATACTTGAATGTAAATCTAGGGATGCAATTACTTGCTTTCTGGGTGAGAACCCTATTTAGGCTTGTGTTTTGTTGTTTTTGTGGGTGGTTTTTTTGTTTGTGCTTAAAAGATGTGGCCTTCCAAACTGTAGTTGCCTTCAGTGCACATAATGCTTGAAATGGGCTGAGAAAATAGTTGCCTTTTTTTTTTCCATGTGTTATCAGGTTTGCATGCGGTGTTTGCTAGGGTGCCCAGTACTGAACGGGATAGCAGAGTTGCAGTCACAGTAATCAGAAAAGTCAGGAAATGAAATATCTTTTACATCATGGTTTGCTAGGGATGATACCAGCTCATTTAATTCGATTGGTCAAAAATGCAGGTACACAATGAACAGCATCTCAAGTGCTCTAAGAAAATAGCTTTTATTATCGTGGATCCTTGTCTTTAAATGCTCTTGTTTTCAAAAAGGTCAGTTACTTTGCAGTTGACCTATCTCTTGGACAGGTTCCATGTCATGTTGTCCCAGCTTAACATTCATCCTGGCTTTAACTGAAACCTTATTCAAGAATTTTGTGATGACTTTCACAGTTAAAAATATTACTCCTAATGTGGAAAATTGCCTGTAGCTTATTAAATGTTTTTTTTATAGCCGTAACAACTACAGGACTTTGCCAAAAGCTCTTTTACTCTAATGCTGTGGATGAATGCACAGCTGCTCTGTACCTGAGTGCTGGGGTCCCAAAGAGGGAAGGGTGGGGATTGTTGGATACTTGTGAGCTGATGGAATGGGATAAATACATCATTACTCAGCTCTGAATATGCTGCTACTTCTTAAATGGGAGTAGACTGCTATTTCAACTTCTGCTTTATCTTTTGCTTTCTTCAGGCTAGGTTTTATGCCCCGACAACCATATTTATTGATGAGATAGACTCAATCTGTAGCCGCAGGGGAACTTCGGAGGAGCATGAGGCCAGCCGACGTGTGAAGGCAGAGCTGCTAGTTCAAATGGATGGTAAATAACCTGCTCACTGGGAACTGTTGGACTGGAGGAAACTTGAGGGACAAAAAAAAAAAAATTCAGAATTTCATTCTTCAGAAGCAGTTTTTTGAAAGCCTTACATGAAATTGGGGTTAAAAGCTACAAGTGATATTATTTAACAGTCTTTTGGTGTCTGAGCTATGACTTTGTATTAGTGACCCAGAATAAGGAAGGTTCAGTGGAAAATACACGATTTCAAAAGAGCAGCAGAAAAAAACCTGCTTCTCTCAGTCTTTGCCTGGCATATCACTCGCTTCTTCAAAATTAAGTAAAAAGTGGTTCAAAAGAACTGTTACCTGTTCCAATTTAAACTTCAAAGGCAGCATTACACTGAACTTCTTTGAGATCTCTTTTTCTCCTGAAAGTATAAATAAAAAGTGAACATCTGTTTTACAGAAGTGGTTGGGAGAGTTTTCATTTTAAAACACTGAGTTCGCTACAGATATGTGGTCAATATTTCACAAATCAACGAAGTTCAAAAGTAGGTTACAGCGCGGAGTTGCTATAGAGGCATCCTTTTTATATTCTGGTGAGCAGAGAGAAGGAAAGGAACTACTGAAAAGTACTAATCCATGGACAGATTTGTGATAGAATTCCATGAGTCAGAAGATTTGCATATTTATTTCTCCTTCTCTGATGTTGGTACCCTTTTATTTTTGTCTTTAAAGAGCAGCAGGGCTGTAATACTGTTCTCATATCAAGTATGTACATAATCTGATTTTATTAGTAACAACTATTTGGATCCTTTTACTTAGGCATCCATAAATGGTGTTTTATATGCAGATTCTCAGGCAGACTAGGAGCAATAGCTATCCCACAGCCCAATCCTGTTGTTCTAAGCAAAAACAATAGATACAGAGAGCAGCAACTTTAACAAAATTGCCTTTTTCCTATTGTAGCAGATTCATAGTATTTAAAAACTGAGGTTTTCTGTCCATCTCTGAGAAGTTGTGATTTAGTCCACCAAATTTAAAGATTGACACCAGCAGTTTGTACAGTCCACCTGTACATATGAAGCCTTTGGCCTGAATTCAGAGGTGAAGACACCTTGTGGGAAGTCATGCTGCTTTTGAGTGGCTGTTGAATACTTAGGGGGTGTCTGGTTTTTGGTGTGGTGGTGGTGTTCGGGGTTGTTTTGTTTCCTCACATGCTGTTACAAGATGTAGACATGAAAATTGAAGTACAGTTGTGGCAGAAGTACAAACAACCCTGCTGTAAAACCCTTGTAGCCATGACAGAGAGGAACTTCCTGGTCTGAGCAGTGGTCTTTGCCCCCGCTTCTGTTTAAACCAAGCTTCCATTGATGCTTGCAGGCTGTCATAGAGATGAAGAAGCGAGCTCTGTTGTGCTTGGTGATTCTATCATGCTTGGGCTCATTAAAGTGCAATAGAATAGCTGCTTTAATACTACAGAACTGTTCTCTCTGTACATGAAATTTCAGGAAACATACGTATTTTTTACCTCCTCTTTTCTCTGTTCCAGGTGTTGGGGGGGCTACTGAAAATGATGATCCTTCTAAGATGGTCATGGTACTTGCTGCTACTAATTTTCCTTGGGATATTGATGAAGCCCTAAGAAGGAGACTAGAAAAGAGAATTTACATTCCTTTACCATCAGGTATGAAGAACTGGGGAGAGGAGTGGTTAAAAATTCTAAAATCTAAACTTCATCAGTATTCCTTCAGTTTTGATCACTTGGTTTGAAAATCTAATTGATACATGTATGCAAATTCACTTATGTCTTCAGGACCAGGTTAAGTCTAACCATGAACATTTACTCTTGTAGCAAGTACAGTGTCCTTTTTCTCACTCTTCCCTCTTATCCTCCTTCAATTTAATATTTATCTTCAGAAAGCAAATTGTACAGACTCAATTTTCTTTTCACCGATTAGCCAAAGGTAGAGAGGAACTCCTGAAAATAAATCTGCGGGAGCTGGAACTGGCTGACGATGTTGACCTTGCAAACATAGCTGAGAAAATGGAGGGTTACTCAGGTGCAGACATTACCAATGTATGCAGGTAAGTTGACATTGCATCATTTGTGTTACTACTGCTGCAAACTCTGGGAAAACTGTTTGTAAGGTAACCGGTTTACATGATTAAAGTTATTGGATAAAAGTGGACTGTAACTTGTCTTTTGTGTATGGCTAAAAGGTGAAATACTGCATTAATATTTATCTAAATTTCCATTTGAAGAGTAATTGCAACCTAGTAATCTAGTAAGCTGTGATTTAGGTAAAATTCCACCTTCTTTCATGTAGACTAAATTCCATCCACGAGGAATATCCTGAGGATGGTAAACTTTAACTTGCAGAGTTGAAGTCATTCTGCTGGGGTTATATGACTTCTGCAGAAATCCATGTGTAAGAGGTGACAGTGATAGAGGCTGGAATAACTAAAGCAAAAACATGGAGTTTTCTTCCTTTATGACATGGAAAAGGTGTAGAGTCTTGTGTGCTGGTACAAGACCTGTGTACTCAGCACATCGATTGTTATGATGAGACTGACCAAAGTTTTCTGCTACCTCCTCCATTTCCCTGTCTCCTTTCTACTGTTGCATATTGTTTGTGAGCCTATTATCTGGCCTAGATTCCTGAAATAATTGACTAAAAATACCTTCTAATCCTTCTCTCGTATTTTCTTTGAAAAAATGAAAAGGAAAGGATAGGACTGATCTATTAAGAGATAGGTGTCAGTCATCTTGTATACATCAAACAACTTGCTCGGGCACAGTTGCAGCAGTGGCAAATCCTGGGATCTGCAGTAAGGGACAGAGAACTGAAGCTGCTTAAGATGCTGCTGTCATCTGATAAGCACCTGTGTAATGCTGCTTTCAGGCATTGAGGTAGCACTGATGTGTAGCAGGACACGGCGTGAGCTCCTGGTTGTTCCAGCCCAACTTTTGTGGGGCTGTGCTTTGAGCAGGATGAGAGAGCGGGAGTAAAAGCACCTCCTGGCTACTTCCTCAAATGTGGTTCCGTTTCTTGCCTAGATTCCTAACGCAGCTCTGCAGACACGTGTCAGCACAGCTGAGAGGACAGTGTGCTGTGCCACAGGGATGAAAGCAGCAGCCTGTGCACAAAGCTGCCACCAAAGGCTCTGTCAGCAGGGCCGCTGCAGGCTGAGCTCAAAGTTTAGAGTCTCAGTACGGTTTCCTGAACAAACCTTGCGCAGTGTCTGGGAAAAGAACGGTATGTTAGTTGCTCTGAATCTGTGTTGTGCAGGTTTGTTTCATTTGTAGGTTTGCGAGATGAATTTGTGGTGTTCTTTTGATCAGTCTTGGTCTTGGATCTGCTTTGAAAGGAATTTGTGCTAATAGGTTCATGTTATGTGAAAGAGTTTATTTGGTCTGCTGCTTTGTGCACTTTAGCTGCAGTTTGTCTCCTCCGGTCTGTTGAGTGTTTGTTGTTTGTAATTAATTTTATACTGGACATCAAGACACTTTAGAAGTTTTAGAAGTAAAAATACTTGTAATGTTTTTCAGTGAATTTTATGTGTGTATTTGTGCTCAGTTACTTTTGACTTTTTTAATCAAAGCCCGTTTGTAGAAACACTATTAAACAACAACAACAACAAAAGGCAAGCAGATTAAAAAACCACAAAGAAACATCTGAATCTTCCATTTGTGGCAGTCTCCTAAGCAATGATTGAGGTGGCAGCAAGCAGAAATCCAGATGAAATGGAATTTAGATGCACGTGATTTGAAATCACTAAGAAAGTCCTCATATTAGCCTGTGTATTTACACTTTGTTCATGGTGTCAGAAGAAATAGCTCTTGGACATGATTGTTTCATTTACATTGAGACAAAAAGGCATGTAGATGATTTAAAAGTGCTTTTTTATGGTTCAGGCTCTCAGTGTATAAGCATAGTAAAGTTCGAACCTGTATACTATGGCAGTCCTTGCTAGTGACACAAGCAAAACATAACAATAAGTGGACCAAGAGCTCTGGTTTACTGAAATGACCCTCCTATCTTAAAGAATTTGAGGCGAAGTCCAAAGTTTGCTGAGCCAGAGTGGAAACCAGTCAGAGGTAACACTACAGTTCCTAGCAGTCAGCATATAACCATGGGAAGTGAAGGTGAGCCTTGATTTTAAAATGACTTTGAGAAAATACAAAAAGCATCTAAATTGCAGATTATATGTGAGTATGAACTGACTTTGAATCATTGTTTTGAGTGGACTGTGAATGTTGAAAGGCCTTTGGAACAGAACTGGCCCCTGCTGTGTCTTCCAGTGGGTGGCTGCTTGTTTTTTTGAATACAGCTTTGGTGCTTCTCCAGGCACCAAGGTTGAGAAGGCGCCAGGAGTTCAGTTTGGAATGACTGTCTATAAAATGACTTTACAAAAGGAAGTGGTGGCAGCTGCACTTCAGTTCTGCCAGTGTGTTAAGGTATGGTAGGCTTGTTGGTTGGATTGTTTTTGCTGGACTTCCTGGTTTTTTTTAACTGCTGTCTGGAAGCAAATTAGATGCATGGAATGTCGTCCCCCCCTCCACTGTGTAACAGTAGCTTATGGTTTACAAATGATGTAACAGTGAAGCATGGTGATATTTGCTTGAGATGGAGTTCAACTAGGCAACCTGTTGGCTGTTCTGAAATTTTAGTTCCTGTATTACAGATTTTCATTTATTAATTAGCAGTGAGATTGGCTGAGTTGATAAGAGCATGATGCTGATAACATCAAGGTTGTGGGTTTGATCCCTTCAGGCCATTCATTTAAGAGTTGGACTCGATGATCATTGTAGGTCCCTTCCAACTTGGAATATTTTGTTTCTGTGAATTATTCAGTAAATTCCTGAAGTCTGTCAGTTATGGTTTCCTGTAGGGGGAGGGGATGGTACTGAAACAGACTATGCTCAAACTACCTTTCTAAATCCTTCTAGAAGATGATGTGTAAGTTTTTATCTCTTTGGATTCTCACCTTCTGATATGACACAATATACTATTGTGACATCACCGAGATTACACTTCTATCTTTTTTACTGCTAGACAAATAAGCAGCATTTTCTTGTTATTATAAGATATATAACAATGAATTAGCAAGAGCTTCAGCCTTCCATTGGTATCTAATTATCACCTCACCAGCTCATCACCTGCTGCTACCAGATGGAAATCTAAATGTAGTCAAACCTAACACGAAAGAAAATTACACACTTGTGAAAACACTCAGTGCTCATTAAGGCCAGAAGTTTGAGGAGCTACAGACAGAACAGATTTTGTTATTTAACATTTAGCTCGGAGTGTACAGATTGGAGGTAGATACTGTTGACTCCTCTGTCTTTGAAGTGGGATTCCTGTTCAAACTAGGAAACATTCAAAACGCTCCAGCTACTCCTTTTGTATCTAGGAGGAGTGAAATTGTTATTGCTTTGTTCTTGTTTAAAAACACTATAAACAGCAGCTACATCATAGGCATGCAGTGACATCAGCTAAAGTGTCTTCACCTCTTTTGCCTAGCCTGTGAATAGTAGCTGTTGAGACATCCAGTGAGGATAATGCCATATTTGAAAAATATGGATAGCATGCTCTTGTAGCTTCTACAAGCACTTGGGGATCTTCTTACAAAAGTTTACAATTTTTTATTGTATCCTTTTGAATGCAGCAGCTTAACTGGAATGCTGTGTTGAGCCTTTTAAACAACTGAATTCACCATCCTGCATTGAGTAATGATTTTATTTTCTTACCCTCCTGACTAGAGATGCATCATTGATGGCTATGAGGAGGCGTATTGAAGGCTTGACACCAGAAGAAATAAGAAATCTTCCCCGAGATGAAATGCACATGCCAACAACTATGGAAGATTTTGAAATAGCTTTGAAGAAAGTTTCTAAATCTGTATCTGCTGCGGACATTGAGAAATACGAGAAATGGATAGTTGAGTTTGGATCATGTTGAGTTGTCTCCTCTTGAAGAAACCACCTTATGTCTTAAAACAGCTTTAGAAGTAATCAGTGATGTGTCAGTGCACTGCGTGCTCTCTTAAACTTTTGTAATTTAAGAGCAACAGATGTCTAAATAAATTTTTTTCTAAAATGCAAATTCTGCCTAGCTCTCTTTGAACTAGCTCAAAAGTCATCAATTTTTCTCAAATGCTGATGGTATCTGCTTCGATTTTCAAGATTTTAAAATTACTTGAACACTAGAACTCCTTTCATCAGAGTATTTACTCTTGAAAAATTGCTGTTCTGTCAATAAAACCCCCCAAACTAGCCCTGCTAAGTGAGTCAGGGATGTGAGAACTTGAAAAGGGGATGAACCAGACACAGTTACACAGATGGTTTTCCTAGCTGATCTTGGAGAATTCTACCCTTAAACTGTTGTTAAAGAACTTGTGCAAAGGCTGAGGTGTGGAACAGCAACTCTTGCACTGGAACAGTCAATGGAGTTAATGAAGTTTGAGCAAGGGGTAAGATCACCATGGGTTTACAGTAGCTGTTAAATAATATTAAAATACGTCCAGCCGGTGTAAACGAATTCTGTGCATCCAGCAGTGATGTTGTCACATGTGTAGTTTCCTTGTTAGTCTGAGAAATCAAAAGCTCTCTGGCATTAATTCTGAAATATGTTTTTCTTCCTTGACCGGGTGGTACTGCAAGCAGCAAAACTCTAGACTGGTGAGCTGGGTCCTGGTTTACGGAGTTATTCTGGTAAGGCTGTTCTGATAAGGCAGCATGTGTTGTGTTTGTGCTCAGTTGATAACCCTGACTTTACAATTTACATAAAATCTAAATTCTCTTTTTTCTTTACTTAATAAGTGGCATGTAGAAGCAGTTACCTGAGAATGGTTCTGCAGTAACCATCCAGGTAATAAATTTTAGATTTTGCTGAACAGTGGTAATTGTAACTAAAACACGTATAATTTCTATCCATTTTCTGCTATTTTGGAAACACTTCTTCCTGCTAGGTCCTTCAAGTGCAGCCAGCTGTAGTTCTGCTTACGCATAAACTTCATGGTTTTTCATGAATCACATAGGTCTGGACTTGTTTCAGCTGGTAGACACACACTGTATAAAGCTGGCTGTGGAATTCCTGCTCATGTGTCTCTTCAGATGCTGCAAGGTAGGTGGGAAGGACAAACAGTAATGCAAAGTTGCAGTCTGAGTGGGAGGCAAGTGCATCTCAGAGACACAGCTGTGTAAATGCCATTATTGTGAGCATCTTGTTCATGTGCTTAGAATTCATCACTATGTCTTGTGAGTGACAGCTTAACATGCTGAAAAAGGGACTTGCAGCAGTGTCAGTGATGAGAGGCTCAAGTAAGACACTGAGATCTTGTGAGAGCTCCTGAATCTGGGTGGACTTGGCATGATGAACCCAGAAATGAAAGGAAAGAGCTGAGGTGAGTATACAGATGTGTACATTTATAGATTTCCATTTCCAGAATGGAAAACAAATTTACTACTTTTGGATAGCTGTATATGTCAGTGTTAATAAAAATACACAATATTTTTGAAGATGTGGTTTCTCTTAGTATTTATTTTTCTGTTTGTATGTAAGGATGAGAGTGTAGCTGTCAGCTGCTGTTGCAGATTTCTTCTCAAAATTCACTGCAAACAACCCAAAATACTCCCATTTGTCTCCCACGTAAGAAGGGAGAGTAAGCAAGCTTTGGTCCTTGGAAGCAGTCCAGTAAGGGGCCACTTAGACTGACTAAGTGTGATATATTTTGAGAACTGCTAAAGTAAACCTCAATTTAAAAGGAGAAGTTTAGTTCTCCACCAGCCCCGTTTGCTGTGAATGAACAAAATTAACATCTTTGTAATACATGGTACAGGGAAGAAAAGGTGGTAAAGGCTGAATTTGTGGCTCAGAGGTTCATTTTGGTTTGGAACACACAGTGTTGTGATAAATGCTTCTGAGGGCAGGAATGCTGCAGTGAGAGCCATAGTTTGTGAGGAGATGATGTTGCTGTTTCTAAAATCTGACTGCCATCCTACCAGGGATTTTTCTGGAGTAGCTGGGTTTTGTTGGGGTTTCAGTTCCCAGTCCTCCCACACTCCTTCCCCTAGAGGGCCTGATCAGTTTATGTCCTGGAAAAATGAGACCTGCCATGACTGGCATGCAGGACAGTTGCCCTTTCCTTACTCTCTTAGTTTGGTGAAGTGGTTTTTAAATCGATTCACAAAATAGTTTAGAGTGGTCCCAGCTCAGAGTAGCACTCTTCTGAATGGCATGAGACTTGTGATTTGGGAAATACCATGTGCATGCTAAAGCAGAAACACAAAAGCTTTAACATTTTTAAGACTTGGTAACTCCAGCTCCATAAAGCAGCAGAAGCTGTCTGGCAGTTACTGGGTTCAAGATACCTAACGTTTTTACCATTTCATTAACTGATGGTGAAACTTCTTTCCTGGTGCTTTGCAACTTAATCAGCCAAGTTGTGAAGCAGTACCAAGACGTTTTCAGGCTTAACCATGCATTTGTTGCAGCTGTTTAGAACTGCTAAATCTCCTTGTGGCTGTGCAGGTGCTTGGTTTCCAGTTTCATAAGGAGGGATGCAAAGAGCACATGCAAACAGCTGCTGAGTTTCCATCTGCGGTGTAATTCCTACTGTGCTTGTACACTAAGGAAGAACTACTGTGTTTCTTGCCCATTGTATTTTTTTTTCCCCAGAAGAAGCTAACTGCAGTTTGTACATCACTTCTACTTGAACTATGCTAATGAAGGGGACAGGGAATACCCACATACAGAGAAGTTTGTCTACAGCTGTTTGAAGACTTGCTCTTGTCTGTGCAGCTGCCATGGGTGACAACCCCTGTGCCACCCACAAGGTACTAGAACAAAAAATAAGAAAAAACAAGGCGAAATTTGAGCAGTGTCCCCATTACCTTGGGCTGATGTGGTGTGTTCCACGCTACACTGCTGGGTGGTGAAGTTTGTTTCAGTTTTTTTACAGGGCCAAATCCGTGTTAGAAATGTTCCTTTTATCACTGCAGTGCTGTCAGTTCAGTGAGACAATGAGAGTTGGTCCTGCCACAGACCAGCTGTATGGACCAGCATCTGAGTAACCTGGATCTTATTAAACCCATGATAATGTTTCCTTAGGGTAGAAGGAGGGGGAATCCCAGCTTCTCTCACTCACTCACTATAACTATTCCAGCTGAACATGGGTAATTCTGATCACTCAGATGAAAGCTGCGCTCAGTCTAGTGCCAGGTATTTACAGTTCTGAGGTTTTTTTCCTATTCATTCTTCTGACAAACAATTTTTGTAAGTAAGAACAATGAAAAGCTGAGAAACAAATAGTGCCCTGTGTCTGAAATGTTTGGCAAACTGCTCTTTTAACTAACTATAAATGCACACATGAACACAGTCTAATAAACAATTTAAATGTTTATTTGAAAAATGTTAACAGTACAAACTGGCATGAGCAGACTGGGCCTACTCAGCAACAGTAAGCCAGTACTTCTGTACAATTTAATGGAATTTTCAATTTTCTTTTGGGACTTCATAGAGTACTACTGTCACAGATGCATAAAGCAAGCTAGTTACAACTGCTAACAATTTTTATGAGTGGAAGGGACCATAAAAATGTAAAGTGCTTGAAATATAAATCTGCCTTTTAAATTTCTGTTTTGCATATTTAAAGTGTCAGATCTTTTGAGTAACACAAATGTTTAGCAGTGGTATCTTCCTTGCAAGCCACACTCAACCCTATGAGACCTGGAACCAGGTGGGGCAGCTTTGCTTAGGTTTGCAGGCACAGCTGATGTTTGCAATATTCTCTCATCTTGTTTTGAAGAATGCTATCTGTGGACTTAAGGACACTCTGAATTTCATCATCTTGCTAGTCAGGACAGCTGACTTGGTTTATGGGCATGAAGGCAGCCAGCATCCTGTCCAAGGTGTGGAAAAGTGACTTCACAGAAGTTAAAACCAATGGTAGCCCTCAGGGTGGAAAGCTGCTTTATTTTGAAGCTTCTGAAAAGGCAGCTGTTCTATTTTGAAGCTTCTGAAAAGGCTGCTTGTTTATGGAGAGGCACAAGGAAGTCTGCTTTGGGCCTTGCCCTGAGTGGCCCTTTATCAATTAATCAACTGACTTAGTTTTCTTAGTAGGAAACAAACAAGGTATTAAGATCAGGTGCCAAATATCAGATCAACTAAAAGTGTGTTTTTAAAAACCAGTAACTCCAAAGTAAATACAGTATTAAGTACACGCTTTCTCATCTAGATTATTTTTCCTGTTTGAAGGTTCAGAAGGCAGGCTGATGGTAGTCACAGGTACAAAGCTGACTTGATCCAGGAGAAGGATGCCTCTGAAAGATAAAGTTACCTGGCATTAGAAAACAATACATTTTAGAACACATTCCGTGTTCTAAAAATTAAGACTTATTCTTAACTCCCCAAACTTAGTTTAAATCAATGCATCAAGTATTACCCTCATAATACCTCTTACATGAACCTGCAATGAAAACTGCTTCCAGAATGTATTGGCTGTGGTTTCTGAGGGCTCCCTTTGCCCAATTTCTACATCTCAAATGTCAGCAGACTAGGTTCTTTATGTTCAGTTTCATAGTAGCCTAAACTTGTCTGCTGTCAGGACCTACAGCTGATTCTCCAAGACTCAGTAACAGCCTCTAGATGGATCAGTGTAACAGAGAATGGCATTAAAGACCTGGGACGAGGTCCTGACTCACATCTGCAGCTGTGTCATTCACCAGATGAGATGTTCTGCTCATTCTTACTGGTTTACAATCAAGAGTTAAACCTTTATCATTTTTTAGAGGATCACTTTACACAGGTAGCAAGAAAATAACTGTGGTTTAGGGGTTGTTTTTTTGGGGTTGGTTTGTTTTTTTTAAAGTGGAGATGGCAGTTCAATTTTTTTAAACACTCTAACAAGGCATGAACAAGCCCCATGTTCTCCAACTGGAAGAGAAATTACTGCAAGCTGGTTTCTCTGCTCTGTACTGACCTCTGCTATGGACAGGCCATCAGCCACTTTGCTGAACAGTTTGTTGGGATTAGAGTTTTCTTCTTAGTTATCCTTAGTTCAGTTTTGCATGTGGCAGTGTTAAGCTCCTTACTGCCAGTGGTAAGCTGCTTACTGCTGGGGAAAGTACAAGGTGTTTCTCCACTGTTTCTCCTCCAACCAGTGAAGCCCTCCTACCTGACAGCATGCTATGTGAAACGTCAGGGGAAGCATTGACTCTTTTGTCACTGCAGTTTCCAACCTTCCTGATCTTCCACCCCCCTCTGCTTTTCTGGTTTGTCAGAAGGACCAAGGCCACTTGTACCCCTGAGTGGATACATAAATCAACTGCTTGCAGGGCCATTCAGAGGCACAGCTGATCAGCTCTTCCAGAGCTGACTTAGGTTCCTTTAAAGTGCACGTGCTTGCCCGTTCCAGCACTAAATCTACACTGATTTATTACCTGCAGTTACTAATTCATCTTTCTGCTCCTTGTTCTGAGACCTTGCTTTCCCAAAAAATCAGTGTTGCTGGTGACACACCGAGTGGAATCAGCCATTGCAGAAAATCAGCTTTATTTGTGGCCTCTTGCCACCTCTGCCAGCACCACTCCTTATGGCTTGGAAGCTGCCTAACAGAGGTAGGTCCCCCTTGGAGAATTCCCACGCAAATTTGCAAATCCAAATTTGAGGCCTTTCAGAACTACTGTAAAACTCCCAGGAGGAGTATGAGTAGACCAGTAAAACAGTAAGAGTATGAAAAGATCTGGAGATGTTGGAATTGTGTAGCTCTAGTTTCTACCCTCCTCTCTTGGAACTATGTTAATAGTGTCTCACAATGTGGTCCTTAGAAGACTTGATAAAAATTTGACAGTATGACAGCTCAGCTAAAGACATTTCCAATGAAATACTTTCCCATGTTTCTCTGAAATGCCTATGTGTCACAAGTGGACTTGGAATGGAAAGTTACCAGTAGCTTTTTCACTGAATTGTTGCTACCATTTTCCTATAGAGTGGGGCTGCTTCTTGAAAGATTTTTTTAGTCAATGTTTTGCCTTCATAACAGCAGAAAAAGAATTACAAAAATTACTTACTTATTTTCACAGGAAGGGAGAATCACCTTTAAGACACTGATAATAAGAGCTGCTCCAACAACTCCAACAACAACAACTTCCATGAAACTAAACAAGATAGGTAAAGATTGAAACCAGGATCTGCACAACCCTTTTCTCAAGTCTTCCACCCACTGGCACATAACCTACAAAACAGGCAAAAATACAAAGACAGATTGCAAAACAAAGCAACTGCTGGGTTTTGGGGGTTTTTTTTAACTACTGGTAAATCACATTACAAGGTGATAATTTTACTTAACCTCATATGTCTTTAAACATATATAAAAGCATGATGGAATTGACTGGTGGCTCAGATATCTTTATTCTTCAAAGTCTGAAACAGCTGAAGTTTTAGTTCATTAAAGGCCCATTTGGAAAATAAAGGACACTTGAACAGAACAGGCACTAGGTTATAATATAACTGTGAGTGTTTTGGCCCCAGAGGAGGCCATGAAACCCATTCTTGCCTAAGCTGGAACTGAAACTTCTCCAGCTGTTACTCACCAGGTGAGACCAGTGGTCCATTTCTCAGAGGGGTAAGCACTTAAGCAGTCAGGAGAAAATAGTGTAATTTAAAGCTAAGCAGTATTTGAAATGATCATAAATGCTTAGCTTGGTATAATGTAAATATCACAACTGACTATCATGAAGTATCTGTGTGATCAGATCATTGCAGGATTTAGAAGCCCATGGGATTCCTATTGGACTTGTCACTGCTGAAGGGTAATTTAGGAGGGGCATTTTTTGGTTTCTTTGGGGTTTCATATCTGGAAAAGTCCACTGGTCTTAGTGGCTGTCTGTCTTTCAATAATTATATTTATATACTAATAATTGTATTGAGAATTAAAACAAGCAAACAAACAACACAAGCACCTTGTAAGAAGATGGAGGTTCTATCCTAAGAGGGGTCTCTGGTAACTTGCCAGGTAATGTCTCTTCATCTACTGTAGTTTCTACTTGCTGGATGAGGTACTGACTGGTTGTTTGTAGTGGATCTTGAATATCTGAAGAAGAAAAGCTAGATTTAGTGGAGAGCTTGCCTTTTCTTTGACTCACTATGCAGGAAAATAAAGACATGCTGTGTTTCTCCACTGATGGTACGGTTCTCACACACTGACAGCAAGAACACAGAAAGCTGCATTTTTTTTTACTTGAGCAGTGAACTTGATAAGAAGCAGAAGCAGTGTTACAGTGCAGCCTTTAGCTATGCCCTTAGCTGTAAATTTCAGCTGTCATCAGATTAGAAAGTGATGGACTAGATCAAAATATTGTACTCCAATTAAATCCTTGACAGTTTTTGATTAAACAAAACTGAAATAAAATTAAGGCATCAAATAATTTCTCTTGCTTTTAAGTTATTCAAGTTTAATAACAGAAAACTGTTCTGTGGTTTGGAATTGACCTAGACAGGTATTTCCTCTACAGCTTTCTCTTTCATTCTCTGGAAAAAGGGGGAGCTTTAGAGAAACTATCCTCATAGATCTGAGAGAGAATTTTATTCCTGTCAGATGTCTGGACTGCAGATTGCCAAGTATCAAGTACTTCAAAGGAGAACAGATCTGAAAACAAACAAATTAAATACCTAATATGAAGAGTTGAATTTAGGTGTTTAAAAAAAATAAAAACCAAATAATATAAAATAAAACACTTCCCTGTTAATGAAGAAACTGTTTCACTATGTAGAACAAGAGAATGATGATGCTCTTTTACCCTGTAAAGCAGTACATCAAATATGGATGAAGATAATACTTAATGGCTGAGAGATACCTTTTCCTGAGAGGTTGGGCAGTGTAAATAACACATCGTTGTCCCGTGGCATGGAATACAGCATGCTCTCCTTCAAAGGGACGGTGTAGTTGGAATGTCGAAGTACTCTCAGGTCCTTTACTAAAATATCTATTTCCGTCACGTCTTCCTGCTGAACCTACAAGAGATGCAAACATGTTGATGTTACTGAGTTTAAAGCAAGACTGAAGCAGGCTGGCAGAGGCCACCAGTACATCCCAGAAAACTCCAAGCCACTAAGCTGTAGACATAGGGCTGTTATAACATGAGTTAGTATTCTTTAACATATCACACTGCTGTAGACCATACCACATCAGAAAATATGCTGAACAGACTGTGTCTCTCTCCCTGCAAAAGCATGTGGTAGTCAATCCATGGGCTTTTGACCAAATCTTACATAGTACATCACTATCTTCTTGCAGGGAGGCATTTTAGGGCATAAAAAACGCAAGTACATACTGAAAGCATTTGCAAACATTGAAAGTGTTGCTGAGGCAAGACTGACACTTCTGCTTTTGCTTTTTTTCCACAACTGAAAGCCAAGTGTCACAGCATTTGACAGGGTCCTGCTTGACATCCTTGCTTTTGACTTAAAGGAACAATCAAGGAAACAGCATTAGCTTTCTAATTGTTTTTACTAGGTCCATATGAAAATCTGAAATGCATTGTGATATCTAGTTTGAGGCCTGAAATACAATGCCACTGTTGTGTAAAAACTGAATCAAACCAGGATAACTTAGGCTATTACCAGTGGGATAAAGACCTCATTGGAAAAGCTACAGACCTCTCAGTGGGGCTTTTCACTAATAGAGTAAGGTTCTGACATGATACAGATCCGTATAAAAAATACTACATGCTGACCATGCAATTAATCAAGGATCAGTGGTATTATCATTATTATCCTTTAAAAAAAGAAAAAAGGCAGCAGAACACAAGCCAACTTCAAAAAAGCCTGGCCCCCTGTAAGATGCAGACATGCGCAGAAACAGAAATATGACACAGAAATAAGCCAGTTGCTGGCTTCAGCAGCTGGATCTTCTCTACAGAACCTCTTTGGTTAATAAATTAACTACACCATACAGGTGACTTTAAGAACTCAGTTCAGCACATTTCAATCTCAGGTAAAATTGCAACTCCTTACGTTCACTGGTATTTGTGCAAGTACAGTTAGAATTGGGGGGGTGGAGGTGTTTGTTCAACTCAAAATCCATGTTCATTATCAAGATTCAAATTATCTTACATGCAAAATCTTCTACGGCTAAGCTGTCAGGTGTAGTGGGCTTTCACAGTAAGCCCACACCTGCCATAAGAGTTTCCTGCTGCAAGCTGTTCCCCATGCCACAGGCTTGAAACCTTTTGTTAGCTTGGAATAAACAATGGGGAAAACTTCAGGACTCAGAATGAGCCCATGCCCTTTTGTTTGTTTTGTACATTATTTTATAAATCAGCTCTTGCTTGTGAGTCTGGCTTTGCTTGCACAAGCTCACTTATTCAAAGTGCATGCAATACAGCTAATGGTAATTATTACAATATGGATAGAAGCATTAAAACTTGAAGTTTCCTCATGAAACACCCCCACTATTTTACTGCCAACTCTGCTGTTATCTCTCTCAGTATTATGTTAGTTAAGATTAATTATATATACTTTGTGCTCTAATCACCAGCCAGATACAGGTAAACCTTTTAATCCTTGGGAACTACTTGGCTCTCCTGAATTAAAAACAAGCAGAATGTTGTAACAGGGCTTTTTTTTTTACCTGTTTTCCATCAATTTCTGTCACTTCTTCCTGAATGACAATCAGCTGCAAATCAGAAGTGGATGCCAAAGGCCACTCATGAACCATGATGCGAACACTGACGGTTCCCAGGCGCTGCTGATCCGGTAAGTTATCCAAGCTTCCGCTCTCCACTGTTAACACACAGTGCCAGAGTTTTCAAAGAGAAACCACCTCAACCAGAAAGCAGCCACAGAGAAAACAGGTGTAACTCTGACACAGATGCCTTTGCACATGTAGCACCTGAATGGAGGAGTCAGAGGACTGCTCGCATCAAACCAGAGGTGCCACAACAGCAGCACTGAAGTCTGTACTATGCTGGTGTCCTTAACACTTCCAGTAACTGCTTTTATAACCAGCAGTAGTCTGGGCAACAGCTAAAACAGGTGCCATGGTTTTTTACCAGTGTATCACCAAATCAAACTCAGAGCAGGTCTCATAACACAGCAGAGCTGCACAGTCTCCTGACTCAGGGAGCCTGCAAACAATGTTGCATCTCTGCCTTTGAGGTTTGCATTTAAGCACTCCAAGCAGAGCTCTTTGGTTTGGTTATTGCTGCATTCGTATTTTAGTTGTCCAAAGGAGTTCACAAAAGTGATGCCACCTGTGGCCTAGCCAGCCACCTGTGTAAACATCTTCGTCTCCACCACATTCTGCTTCCTCTGAATACAGAAACAAATACGCTCTTTTCCGGGCACACTGCATCTACTGCTTACGATGAGTGCCAGTTCTGTCCTACATGTTTTTCTGTCTGCCTCTCTGTTTTCATATGTGACTGGTGACACCTCAACCTCTCTTTCTACCCAAAAGCTTTCAGCTATTTCAACCACATAATGTTTTATAAGTACACACAGAACTGCCTTTGTACCCTGGTTGTTCCTGCATAATCTTAGTATCCTTCTCCCAACTACCACACCTCTACTTCAGGTGAGGGCATGCTAGAACTGAAGTGCTGGAGAAGCACAAGAGTGGAGGTGAGGGATCTCTCCAGCACGCAGGCAGCAAGGGACATGAACAGAGACCAGACCACTCCTGCTGCTAAGCCACTGGTGTCTGTGTGTCACTTGCAGTGCTGAGCTTGTCAGGTAACGTGGGACAAGGCTCAACGAAGGTCTCTCAGCCACACAATAACTACTCAGTGTGTCCATTAATTACTTTTATGCTGTCATCCCTGTCCTCATAAAGCTATTTTGCTTATTTTAAATATAGGAAAACAGTTTTTGGCATAATTTAGTAATGTCTTCCATTGCCAAAATAAGTGGCAGAAGGAGAGAAAGTTCCCTACAGGTGTGAGCCCAGGCACTAACCTGGTTGCTGAATGTTTTCTGACTTAGAGCAGCCAGTGTGCATTCAAGGCCCAAAGCCTCTAAGATGCCAAGCAGCTGAAGCTCCCTGTGCTCCCAGCTTTTACCATGTGTCAGGCTGTTCAACCACCACTACATTCACAGGAGTGACAGATACACTTCCAAACATCTGGGGGAACTTCAAGTGGGGATGTAGGTACCAAGCATGATCTGACAACAGTGTCAGAATACTTGGTCTCTAATATTCAAAAGCATGACTATTAAAGTCAAGTTTTGTTTTTATATACATTCAGGAGAATTACACCCCCTCTATTAGCAAGTATCTCGATATTTCTTTAGCATTTTACAAATACTACCTGAATCCGTTGTTAGGAATTTAGTAAGTAAATAGTATAAACATTACATTACAGGTAACAGAGAGAGGTACTGTGCTGGGGACTCAGACCCAAACATGGAAATAGAGAGTTCCAGACTTCTAGCTCCCAGGTCAAATCAGTATTTTCCTCACTGTTTCAGATTCAAAACTAGTCACTGCAAGCTATACATCTAGGATTTGGGAAATTAATAGGAACCACAGAAGAGTGCTCAGGAGCTCTCAGTATTAGTCAATAAAATCACATCTGTTTTTCTGGAGTGAGTTATTCTGCAAGTAAATGACATTTTGCCATGGTTTTTTTACGAGAAAAAGAGAAATTGATTACTGCTCTCCCTCTCCAGAAAAGAAGTGCTGCCAAATTAATAATTGATCATGCTTGGGAAAGAAGGGTTCAAGCAACAAGGTCATGGCTCAGAGAAGCAGTTTGAAACAGTGTTAGTATTCTGTAAGTGCCTGATGAGGATGACCTCAGAAATCAAGCCAGAGACTGACTGCACCTGATCCATCAGGATATCATTCTCAATACAGCCGAAGCTTAAATCAAGTAAGAATAAAGGCCCTTGTTTAATTAATTATACCGTATGCTCTGTGTACCTCCAAAAAACTCACAGTACTTTCTGGTTTTTCACAGAAAATGTAGTATTGAATCAGCAGAAAAATAGCAGTTTCAAAACAATTTGAAGCCATTAACCACTGCAGAACCCTAGCAAAAGTGCAGTATTTGTGCTATGATATCCTATCCAGCAGAAACTTGTTTTTCCAATAGAGACAGAAGTGTGATCATTAAAAGATCTTCTTAACAACAATTCATACTTTTGTTATTGAATCTCCTTCTGGATATGTGCCAGCCAGCCTAGGGACACAGCCATTAGCAAGGTGGAGTTGCATCCTTCTGTTTACATTGTCTAGGTTGTAGTGCAAAACATTCTTTTGAAAAGATGGGCAGAGTCTGGATTTCAGATTAGACCATTTACACAGAAGCCTGTGAATGTGACTTGAGATGAAGGCAGTAAGATTTTTTTGATCCATTTTAACACCAAAATTGTCCTACCTTGAGAAATGATGTGCTTCTACAATCCTCAGGTTTGTAAAATACATAACACATAGACATTGTAAGCTTTGGTTACTAGACAACAGGGAAGCCAGGGGAAGGAGGAAAATAAAAAAAAACAAAAAGAAGGAAAAGAGAATACTCACATATTATTGTTTGACATGTTATGTGGGCAACCCCGCTTTTCATTGGAAAGTCATTTAGATATACCTGTCCATTAACATAGGTGATATTAAAAAGAACCTGAAAGAAAGACAGCCAAAATGAGTGTATGTTTCCTGTCCCTGTGCTGCAGTTCTGCTCTCAGAAGAACACACTTCATAATGACTGACGTCAGAATAAAGGATTTGCAGCTGCTGCAGACTTTGTTTCGCTGCATATTAATTCACTGAATAAACAGAAAAACCAGACAAACCTGTCCTTTGTGAAATTCTCCGCTGGTGTTCAGCATCGTAACACCAACTCTGATTGCTTCCTGGAAAAAAACAGCGAGAACAGGTGTAAGTTTGAGAAAACACATAAGCCACTGCAGGCAACTTTCTGTACTGTCCTGGCAGAATGACCACATACTAACCTCAGAGAGCATTTCCAGGCTTTCTATCCAGCTGACAGAAGAAAAAGGAACATGCTTTCTTGTTTCATGTAAGGATTAATCTGGTTTTTTCACCCCTCTTTTTAATAAAGAGGATTGATGAGAAAGAATGACATCTGCATCCCCCTACGTATAGTTTGTAGTTTTTTGTAATAAAGATAGTAATAATAATCACTTGTTTCACAAGGATATAATGGAAGTCTCTCATATTAGCTGAAAAATAACAGACCACAAAAGGTAAAAATCAGATTCTCTGTAAATGTGTTTTAAGCACTCCAGTTAGTCTTCAAAGTGATTAATACATGTTAAGTCTATAGTAAAGAACATCCAGTTTTGTCAGCAGCAATCCTGTTTCTTTGGTTATGGTTCCCAAATTATGCCATGTGGGACACCTCAAACTTGCACATAATGGGGATTTGCTTCTTTCCTTCAAACACTAATTGCTGTAATTTATCGAATCACTCCTTCTGTCCTCTCATTTCTCCCTTGTAATTTCAGGGGCTGCTTTGCAAATGGGACCTTAAATCTCCCAGGTCTGCACCTGAAAAAAACTACATGTAAAAATCAAATCTCCTTTGCACATAGCCAAAAGTAATTACTGCCACACTGCTTTCCTCACACACCTCTTCAAAAATAATGTTAAGCTCCATATTTGCCTTGTGGGAGGCTTAAATCATTTTAACTTCACTTCATTACACCTGGGCATGGCACTTAGTGCTATGGTCTAGTTAACTGGGTAGTGGTCAGCCAGATGCTGGACTCAATCTAAGAGGTCTTTTCTAACTTAAATAATTGGGTGATTCTGTGATCCATTTTCCTCTGGAAAATGTCTCCATACCTTCAGCATCTTCTTTAGCTCTGTAGTTGAGTCATGGTTTCACAACCAACAGTTAAAAAGTGAGTCATGTCTCAATAAAAAGTTGAACATGCTCAGAATTTAAAATAAAAATAAATAAATAAAACCAATTAAAATAAAATGTAAATACACAAAAAGACTTTTCATTTAGCATTTTTCCACAACACTAAATTTTCAGCCAGAAAATTTACTACAGCCCCAGTTCATGAACAGAAAGCTTCTGAAGTATGACTATAATGTCAAAAAAATCATGGAAACAATGGGTGTTAATGAGCATACTCAAGTAGCCAGAGCTGTCAAAAAATGAGAAACAACACTAAATCTGATTCAGCTGGAATGTGGCACCATGAGAAGAATGGTGTAAAACCTAACACAGATAACCTGTGGGTTGGATGTGACTTGGAAATGCTTCAGATCCATTTGCCATATCAGGGGGAAAACTCTGTTCACCGAGACAAAAGAGAAATCTCTTCCTCAATGCCCTTTCTATGAAACAGGCTTTTCTTCTAAGCCTTTTCTTCAAAACTTAAATCCTATCTATTCAAAGTAAATGAAAATTACCAAATTAGTCAGGCAAGTGAAGTCTGTAACTGAAAATATAAACTGGATTAACAATATAAACATAGGATGTATTTTATCCTGTCTTCCTGTAATTTCCTCAAACCACTTATTTTCTTCTCATATTTTAAGAATTGTGTATATTAGTAATACAATAAAAATCCACCAAACTTTTAGGTCTTTTAGCTCTTAGCATTCAGAACTGTAAGTCTTTTATACTCTCAAACTGTTTAATAGATTACCAAAACTTTGTGTCATGACTTCCTAGGTTTTCCTGTTTTCTGGGAATTCAAAGGGCACAAAAGATGGATTTTCCAGGCGGTCTTAATAGTCCTTCATTTTTTAAGCCACAAATTACATTTGAGGTTTTTTACACAGAAAGTATTTTGCAATCTTTTTTCGACATCTACGAATGGACTCACTGGGATTACAAGAAAAAGGAAATGACTGATGAAAAATAGGAAAATCCCCTCCTATTTTTCTTTTTTTAAATCAAATGCTTTATTTGAAAGTGAAGGGCATGAAGGAAGCTAGATATGCTCAACAATTAACTGTTAAATGTACAAAGTAAGCTATACATACAATGAATAATTTCCTTCCAAACAGCTGTCACCTGTTGACACAGTATCCACAAGCACTGTCATGAATTCTGGAACACACTTAAAACTTGCACTTGAAGAGCACGTTAGATGTTTAAGAAATGAAATATTTCAGTGGATCAGTTCTGTGCTGTCAAAGGTTCAAAAATCAGATTGTAAGGTGCAGACAAATAAGTCAGTTTAACCACTTGGTGCCTCTGCCACTGAGAGTGCAGATCTCTCCTGCACGTCATCCTTCCCTCTCATCCATGCCAAGCCAGAGAGGTAATTTAGTTCCTTAAATCAGCACAAAAACTTTCCCTTTTTTGCCAGACTATTTTTCTGTCGCTTGAACAAGCAAGGAAGAGCTGGACAAGGACAAGAGATCCAATAACAGCCGGGAGGAATGTGCCAGGCTCCTTGTTCTGATGGACACAAGATTGTCAGATGGCCTCTGCTGCGTGGGCTGTCTGTCCTTGCAGCCTCTCTCTGGGGGACATCTGTCCTCACCATCATCTCAGGTGATGGTGATGCATCTCCTTAACGGTACAGGTTCATAAAGCTCCTCAGAGCAATGATTAATATTCCCCTACAGCAGCTGTATCGTGACTCCTCCAATTTTGTATTCACAAGCAACAGGGAACTCACACTCCTGCCATTCCTGTGACTAGTTTGTTCACATCCAGATCCAACAAATGCTACTGGTATTTTCCCAAATTCTGTACATCCATTCTACTCAGTTGTCATATGTTCTTGTTTTGCAATTTATGAACAGGTTGTTCATTACTCTTCATATCTTCCCACACAAAATAACAGTGTTCCAGCTCAGTCTTAACCTTTCCTTGCAGGCGAGTTTACACTTCTGTTTTCCCATGGCTTCCCACTGGTCTCTCCTGCAGTGTCACACTCAAAACTCAATGGGTCTCGCCGTAGTAAATCTTCCTGACCCTACATACCCCATACCAAATTCTACAGAAGGGCAAAACCCACAAGATGCATGCCAAGTGCAATGAAAACCTGGGCAGGAGTGCTGGGGGAAAGGAAGCAACTCACAGGAGAGTGGAGCACCATCCCAGCTGATCCACTTTCACCCAGGGCAGGGAACAGGAGATGCATGGCACTCCCCCTGTTCTCACAAGCCTGACTGGTACCCCTTCAGTATCTGCATGTTGATAAGTCCTCAAGAGCCAAACCTTTTTTATGCCTCCTAACAGGGAGGAAAGCAGATGTGGCAGGCCAACAGCTCTTGTACAAGGCTTTCAGGATGAAATGCCTGGTCTGACAAGCCACACTTGTTAGAAAGTGCTCCAGTGATAACTCAAATCCCCCTTTTTCCAATCCTCGGGCAGAAGACTCACAGACTTACAAAACATCCTTTAATTTCAACAGAGAAAATATTTTTTTTTATGTTACCATAGTAAAACTCACATCTTGAGGAAGGAGGTGGAAGATGTTTTATAGTGCTTTGTAGATATGTCTTGTGGTTACATGCTTCAGTACTTAGAAAGGTAAATAACCCCACATCCCTTGTTTTGTAAAAGCAGAGTAAGCCAATCATGCAGTAACAAAGCCACGGAGAGCAGAACATGGGAACTCTGCAGTAATCCATACTATTGCCCCATCAGTTGCTGGAGAAGCCTGAACTATGAGTGTAAAACTTGGTTGTATAACTTACAATACACTTTTCGGTGTTACCAATATCGTGAAAGTTCACACAAATTTCAGACAGTCCAGTAATTTAAAAGGTTCTGAATTCATTCGAACATCTGAAAAAGCAATGCTTTGACAGAGCTAGAATGAAAGGACAGCCCTAAGAAGCAATTCAGGTCCGTAAGAATCAGGGTGTGCTTTCAGCTTACCATTGACACCTATTCCATACTTCACAGCCCCTTATCCCCTCCTGTGTTGGTAAAATGCCTTCACACAAAATTCCAATCTGCACTAAAATTGGCTCTATCATTCTTAATGCTCTTATAGGATGTAAATGTCTCTCCTGAGTTTTCCTGTGATTTCTCATCCTTTTTTTAGTGCTCCAGCAGTCATATTTACAGTGGTAGTGGTGACAGAACCTGCAAAGAGGACAGCACCCCTACCTAGGACAGCAAGGCAGCAGCACTAACAGTGTGATGACATACATTACAGTGAAAGAGTGAGTTTTTGTGAGCTTGGATCAGCAGAGGTAAGCAGGTAGTGATGAATTTCTAATCCTTTTCTCTTTCACTGTGCGCTGCAACAGAACCCAGGACTCTTAACTGGGGCAGTATAATCGCAGCAGGAGCAGAAGATGCTGAAAAGATGTCAGCAAAGAATATAATGCATCTGGCATAAGTTAAAAGGGAATATTCATTAATTCTCAAAGAATAACACCACACAAATCTACAGAACACATTTCACCTAAAATTGCTTTTTTTATGCTGCACAAGACAAAGCTGATGGGTCTAATCATTCAGGAAATCCAAACAGATCTGATTATCTGATTAAAGAATCATGGAAAAACTCCTTCCACAGGCAGTTAGTACCTGATGGGGTGCACTGTACAGTTTCTCCCAGTACAGGGTAACTGTTCAGTCCTACACAGCTGCACCAGTCACACAAACCCCATCTAGATTCAGCCATTCGCAGCCAGCCCACTTGAGGCACAGCTGCTCTCTATCGAGGCTCTCCAAACAAGGCTCTTTCTGCACTACAGGGCCTGTGGGAAGCCAAGCGGGCAGCCCTAGGAACAGATGGCACAATGCCTTGCAAGATGGCCAGTTGTAAAGAGACTTGAAAGGCAGACAATCCCCTCACAGCCATTACACAGGCACTGCTGGGATAACCTGTTTGCGACTGAAAAATGTAAAGTCTGACGCAGGTTGCCAAAGAGGTAAAATATAGACAAAACTAATGACTTGTTTCTAAATTTGAGAAGAGATTATGGCAAAAGAAGTGTCTGAATAGACAAACAAAACTACCACGCAAACTCATACCACTTGAGTCCTGGCTCTCACATGGACAACTGGCTCCAAAAAGTGTAACTATATATTGCAATCCAGGCATCTGTGATCCATGCTTCACATAATTCTTTCATAAAAATCAAAACAGAGCTATATTGTAGAGTGAGTCTTAACTGCAATCAGGCATAACTGAATTGAGAAGTAATCATGCTACAAGTTTGACATGACAAGTTAGAATTCACAGGTTTGCAGGACAATAATTAGGCCCTCACATTTCACATAATTTTTGTACAGAATTTTCTCCATTAAGTTTTGGCATTATTAAGCTGCATGACAGTACTTAGGGTAAGATAACCACATCCGGTATTTGCTTAACTGGCTAAAGCTGTACTATTTGTTAATATAATAATCTAACATGATGCTTTTGCTTTACTTTTCTGAACAGGCACACTTACTTTCATTCCTTCCTTGCTTTACAATGACTCTTATAATAACATGGCTTATCCTTCCCTTTGCCCTATATATGTTACTAGAATGAATTACCTTTGTATTCTCCCTATTAAACCAACTCACACTATGATATTTTATCATGAGTTTTAGAGGTGAATACTCCGTCTCACATCACGGAGACATGATTGCATCATACTGCTTTAATTTTATCAAATATACATAGGAAGATGATGTCAGCTCTTTTAGACCTAAAATTCACATGTGCTGGGCTGCTAATAGAGAAACTGGCATAAAGCAATGGAAGAAACATTTCAGCATGTTGCTATTAACAAGTTTCTTCTTTGATTAAAATACATTGTACTCACTGCATCAAATGGTTGATGCAGTGAAGATTATTTCCTGCTGTTGTGAAACAACCCATCCACACAGAGGTTTCTTGCAGCCAAAAAATAATATGAAAACATTTTTTTTCAGGCAACTGAACTGAACTAAAAAGAAAAAAAAAGTCTGGTAGGCAAGTATGTTATTTAGAAAGAACTCTGCTAGCCTAAATTATCGAGAGGTAAACAGAGTAAGCAAATAACAGTGTTATCATTGCTTTTAGCCAGTTCCAATCAGCACACTAAAAAAATACTCTAATGCACAAAACCTTATTCCTGACCTTGCAACAGAAACATTACTTTAATATGAAGGTCAGTTGTCTTATTGCATCATTCCTTGTATTTTTTTTTAAGAAAAAAACCCCAAAACAACAACCACCCCACCTCCCCCCCCAGTTTTGTCTAAAATCAATCCATTTTTAATCCAGTTTTGCATATCCAAATTTTATGAGGAGGGAAAAAAAATCAAAACAGACATGCTAATATTTAAAAAAAGTCCAGATTTCAAAACAGGTTTTTAAAGAAATGACAAATATTGCACAACAATAAAGGCGTTCACATTCCAGCACTGAACAAAAGCATTTCAGCCTTACAAAATGCTATTCCAGTGTCTCAAGGTTTTTCCTCAGTCTTTCCACTATGGTTTCTGTAACACTATTGCCATCAGCAAGGAGGTAAATTTTGATACCAGCTGTAATCCCACATGGAAGAAATACAAAATATGAAGCTGTCAGTAGAGTGCAGCCAGTGGGCTCAGAGAGTTGCAGAGCACAGTTGTGGTGTCCAGCCAAAGCAAAGCTGAACACATTGATGCTGCCTGCTCCTAACCAGTCTGCAGTCCCAAGCCATTCCAAGGAAATAACATAGTTATTCTGATCCCATCACCCACTGTCACTGAGCTCATGGCTTCTGAAGACAACTTGACAGTATGGCATTCCCACTCTGCCTGTTCCCATTGCCTAGGCACTTGTGTTTCTAACAGGCCCCTAAAAAACAGCTCAATGTCAAAAAACACCGATTCTTCTACTCAAAACTTTCTCAAGACACATTGTTCCGTTTTGCATCGAAACTGGTCCTGCATGTACAAAACTAAATAGTGCAGGAGAAAACACAGGTTTTTATTTTGCTAAGTTCGAGATTTAAAAACAAAAAACCACTAAAGTAAAAATTTGTATGTCCCCTTTTTGACTCTTAAAAGAAATTTTCTGCATATACTTAGGACACCAGACCCATATAAAACTAAAAGAGTGCAGACACTTCCAAACTAGCAAAACATAAGCTAACAAGACCACCTGGGCAGTATGGCACAAACGGACAAACTCAACCCCACAAGCAGCACAGCTGTGCCCATAAGGCATTACAGCCCAGTTCCTAAGCCAAGCCCTATTAGGACTCCAAAACAAACCTGTTCTATTCCTGACCCCAAGCTGCCTTACGAGGGACTGCCCCAGCACCCCTGTGCCTTGCTCACACTTTCACATCCAAAGACAGCAGACACAAATGTGCCTCCGTGTCCTATAAAACTGCCAGCAGTGACAAATGACTTTACTGCTACCAAGCTGAAGTTTCAGTGTGGAAGTGAGACAGTTTCTGGGCAGAAGGTGAGCAAGAGCATAGGTCTGTATTACAATGTCACCTCATTTGCCTTTTGGCAAATTCAAGCCAGCACTCCCTTTCTCAGAGGGATAAGCAAAGTAGCCAAGGATTGAGCTCCCTCTGCTCTCTTTAGCGCATCCGACTTCACGCATTCAGGCACTTTCGTAGGTGTCTGAAGATCTAGATCCCCATTTTGAAATCAGAGCTAAGGAGGTCTCTCTTCTAAAGTTCATAAAGAGAAGCAGAAACCAGGAAGTAAGGCCAGGAATAAACCCTGCTTCGCAACACAGGATGTGCCAGTGCAGGGCCTCCTTTAGGCTTTCTTGGAAACGTTTTATTTAAATTACATTAATAAAAAAATAACTCTGGAAGGAAAAAAGACATAATAAATCTGCTCAGGTAACAGTAACTTCACATTGGCTAGACAAATTGACTACAAACCCCTCACAACTCTTCACTCTGTGATCTTACACTTTGGGTTCACAATTATAACAATTTTAGAGGATGTATCTGATCATGACTCAAGTTCAGGCGGAAGTACTCAGCTCTTCTGTAATTCAGGAGGTCAGAGCTCACTTGGTTCTGCGGCAAATCTTTTCATTCCCACTGGAGAGATCTCCTAAGTTGTACCCAAAAAATTCCTTCCACTCTTCTAAAAAGCCACCAAATTTAAAATGGATGTCACCAAGATACAGCATAGATATTGGAATACAAAAACAGCCAACACAATGCCCTGTGTATTTACAGATATATACCAATACATCCAAACCCTTTTCTTGGTTCGATTCAAGACTAGGCTAGGCGCAAATGTGGACCTAATGCAGCGCGTACTTCTACGGCACCGAACCATCGAGACGCAGGCGGACAAGGCTGAAAATACAACATAAACACATTTACATTGCACAGAAGTAACTATGTCCCCCCTCAGACCTGTCAGATACGGCACATCGAATCCTATACACACGAACCAGCAAAGGGAGAGGGGAAACCCCGCGGAAGGGTCCGGCTCACCCGTGTTAGGGAGCGGGGCAGGGAAAGTGTCAGTGTCAGGGCAGGGAGAGGGCTGGCCCCGGCGGTACCTGTCCCAGCGGCGCGCCCGGGCCCAGCAGCGCGGCGGCCAGAGGCGGCAGCAGCAGCGACAGCGGCAGCAGCAGCAGCAGCTCCCGACGTCCCAGCGCCGCCTCCATCTTGCGACCCGGGAATTAAAACCAAGTGAAACATCAACAGGCGGGGCCGGGAGGAAGCGGGGGAGGTGGCAGGAGGGGGCCGGCCCTGCCCCAGCCCTGCCCCTGTCCCTGTCCCTGACCCTGCCCCCGGCCGGGCGCCGCCGCTGCCGGGAGATCCCGAGTCCGGCGTTGGGGAATAGGGCGCGGGCACGGAGCTGAGCCTGCAGGAGCCCGTCACGCTTAATAGGCGATTGCAATCTTTGAAAGCACTAAGAGAGGTATTTATTACATATAGTGTTAATAACTGCAGCTGCTTGTGGAATGACCAGCGTATGTCGTGAGGCTCCCATGAGGCGCCTGCTGTTGTCACCTGCCCTGCGTGGAGAGGGTCGTAGCGCCGGAGTGATACCGGGCTGAGCCCTCAGCACCACACTGCAGGAAAGGGCTCTGGAAAACAAAAGCACGCAGAGTACTCCAGGAGGGAGCAGAAAGGGTCATCGGAAAGGAAGAAAGCACAAGATAAAGTTTTCAAGAGCTAGAGGTCATCGTCCTAAAGAAGCGTAAGCAGAGGGAAACTTAGTAGTGGCAGTCAAAACCATGGAAGTCTCAGGCTAAGACGAAGAAAACAAGCTGGACCACCAACTCCTCAGTGGATTTGAAGATAACAAGTGTTTTATTTGCAACAACAAATACTGCCATTACCTATTAGCGAAAAACCCTCCCAATGGTAAGCGTGGCAAATATATTAACATCTTGTCTAGGGAGATTTTAATAATGCCATGAATTAGCTGTCCTGTTGAAGCAATATTTAGCCTGATTTTATATTGCTGTATGACTCCGGATTGGTTGATAATGACCATAAATCATAAAACCCACAGAAACTTCATATTTTATATTCAGTTTGCATTCGTAAGGCACTGATACAAACATCTGGCACAAGGTACAAGGCATTGGAAAATGAGGCACACGAGAGTCATATATTGTGAAGTACGTTTCACACACTTCCATGAAACCCTCAAATTTTTAATCCCTAAACACATTTATCATCAGCAGTTCCTACTGTTTTAGAGATTGGAAAAAAACATAGCTGACTAATTGCCTTTGTAATATCCACAGAAGTCAGTAACAGAAAAAGGGCTAAAAACTGTCGTCTTAATTTTCACCACCTCTCTTCACCATCACCTAGTTTGCCTAATTTCTCTCATACCTGTCCTTAAGATTTTTTATTTTTTATTTTTTAAATTATTTTTAAATTTTTTAAATTTGTTTTTTTATTTTTGTAACCTGTTGTGTTTGGTAAACTGAAAGCAAAAGGTAAAGGATCTGTTCACTGTGCAGCCTCATGAGGCGGAGAACTACGAGGTAGGTGAGCTCCCCCACACGGCATTTTGCTGCCTCTCGTGACGGCTGCAGGAGCATGTTCGGGGATATGAGGGCTGAGAGAATGCAGCTCTTGTCAGTACTTGCAGTCATTTGCATGTGCTGATGGGAGGAAGTTTAAATTACCGAAATTCCTAACTGTGATTTGCATTCTCTGCAATTCAGAGTGGGGGTTGCCTTCCAGCAGGAGAATAGTACAGTGCTTTGTGTAATAGACTCATTACCTCAAATGTTTACAAAATGTACCAGAGGCATAATCATTAATGTTATCAGGATACCTAAAAACGTAGGGAAGCAAAGATCCCTGATCTACAGAATTTATAGATTGAGCAAAATTCAGGCTGGGTTCTGAGCTGACCATGAGGAATTTAGCATCTCACTGAAATGGAATAGTAGATGAATGCCTGTTCATTTTGGACCATCCCTGTTTGCAAGTTTCCTGGTAAACTACCTAGCAAGTAATGCGTTCCTTTTGTTTCTGTTTCCATTGTTCTTTCCCTTTTTCCCCCCATCTTTTGTACCCCCTTTTCTTCAATCCTCACTCTTACTCTCTTTTTATTCTCCTGAAACTTAATTAAAACTTCAAAAATTATGAACTAAAACTTCTCTCAAGTACTTCTGTTTTCTTCAAATTTCAAAGCTTTCATTTGTGTCACTATGTAGCAGATATCATAACAGTTTTGTTTCATGTAAATGGTAAAATTCCTTGCAATAACTAAATAACTAATGATCAGTTTCACAGGTGAACTGTCCTTGGGTGAAAGAGGAGCTACTCAGTGCTAGGAAAAGCTGGGAACATAACAGAGCTTTCCCTTTGGGCTCAGCTGCAAGGCTCTTAGGCTCCTCCAGTCTGCCAGTGAACATGTCCTGACAATTTTAACTATTTGAATATGTAACATTTTTAAGTATATGGTATTAAGACTGACTACTGCTTGAGCTGCTATGTGCCAGAAGTGCTATATTTCACTGGGTTTTTATTTAAGTTGGAAGTGATGTTTTTGAGTTTTTAAATTAATTGTGAAAATCCATTTTTCTTTGAACCTTCATTACAGGCACAGGTTATTAGGAGGCAAAAGCCAGGGTAAACAATACGGAAATTAGGATTTAGTTTCTTTTATGACTAAAAAGAGTGATAAAAGCCTGCCCTTAGTAGTATGTTTTCTTACTGAAGTACTAAGTAAGAGTACTTAAAGTAGCAAGCAAATTTCAGGCAGCACAGGCTTGTATAAGACTGATGTTACCATTTACATCGCTCCTAAAATTTCAGAATAATAAATGTAATGTGTGCTATAGTGCTCTCTTCTGTCAATAACTGCCATATGGATGGCTTGAAACCAGCCTTGAATGTATTCTGGATTGGCACACAGGCTGGGAATAAGCTCACAAAAGCAATACAACACTGCCAACCTCTTGATGACAGCACAAACAGCTTCGAGAATTAGCACAATATGGAGGCAGAACACAATGCCCTGCAGTGCAGATCTTGGCCCCAGAACCAGCCCACTCTGTCTCCAGGACCATCATGCAGCAGTGTAGTGTTGAAAAGTGAATTCCCTGCTTGGCTGTTCATAAAGATGCTATTAGATCTGCAATTACTTCTACTGCTACCTGAAGAGGAGATCCTGGTCCCACCAACCTACACACACCTCTGGGCCAGCTCCTGGTCCCCTCTTTCCCCTTCGCTGGTTCCATTTTACTGTACCGTGAGTCAATTCAGGTCACTAATCTGGCAGAAAACAAATTCAGCAATGAAAAAAAAAAACAGTTTTACAGCAGATTAGTGACTTGGACCATCTCATTATGTGATGAGTACCAGAGCATGATCCGGAAAGAGGTGAAGAAAGTGGCCTGAAACAGAAGTTCTCTGTGCTGGGGAGTGAGATCCCTTGTTTTGAAGGCAACAAGCCTATTCAGCTGTAACACATAAGCCCAAGAATGCACTACAGCATCTGTACTACAGGAAGGGAATAGATTCTGTTTGCTTGTCTGTCTTTTCAGAGGCACCCATGGTACTACAGGTCATCACAGAAAAAATTGGGACTGTTAATCGTTTTGAAACCCTCTAATTAATACCTGTGAGGTAGACTGGGTAAAATAAGCACACAGCTGCTCGGTGCGCACCATGCTCAAAAGCTGAGTGATTCACATCAAAACATGTACTCTGCCCTAGGAGGTTGTTCCTGGGGTGGTGTTGGTGTGTGTCTTTCATTTTCCACATCCCCTCCAGAACGGGAAGCCTACTCATAGCATTGACCACAAGATCAGATTCATTACGTGATGTGCAGCAAGCTAATAATGACATGCTCAAAAGAGGAGCCCTGCTTTAATTGATAAAAGTTGTGTCCTGCCTTGGAGGTGGAGATCAACTCCAAAAATCGTGTGTCCTATTAAGAACATTAGAGTATTTTAAGTATTGTTTTACTTGAAAGGTGGCCAGTTTAGGACTAGGCAGTCTCATAAAAAGCAGTTATTCTTTGTATTCTAGTGCCTGTGATTCTGAATGGAGAGGAGACCCATCCATATCACCATCATCTCATTCCACAGGAGCGCAAATCCTGTTGGATGTGATCAAAGGTGGGGAATAAGATAAAATCCTTTCCTTCTCTGAATCAGTCCAGTGGCAGTGGTCTGCACTATAGCTGTGATGCTGTAGCTGATTTCTTTTCAGCTAGTGGGATTGAATTTATTTTTTTTTTGTATTCTCATGGAATGCATCTGAGCATTGCCATGCATATCTGTCTAGAGAAAATGCATGTTTGGAAAGGAAATTTAACATGAAAATAGAGAGCTAAATTTAATTTTTTTGTATTTTGCAAACTAACTGTTGTGATACAGAGTAGAGTATGTGATTAAAGCTCATTGTCTGTAAATAGGACTAATATTTTGTTTCTGACTTCACATGATTTTTGTGAAGCTGCACATGTGAAAAGAATGAGTTCCTAAATGCAGATTTTTGTTAAGTGTATGCTTAATTTTCTGTGAAAATCGGCACTAAAGAATAATAATAATAATCAAGTAAAATAAGTGTCTTGCAAAAAGCATACGAAATGTGAAAGTGAGGTGCTCTGATGCTGTTAGAAAAAAATGAGGGACATAAGTAGTTTGGGAATTAGGCTTCTCTGCATGGGAGATTGATTGTTTCTCCTTGTTCTGACCTCCTCACTCCTGCTATACCTGAAATCTCTTCAGGGTCACAGAGCAGCCAGTTACTGCTCACCTCCCTGTGCCCTGTGCAGTCAGAAGCTGCCATTCTGCTGCCATAGAAAACAGCTCTTACAAAAGCACACATTACTGAGGCCAGTGCTTATGTTGGGAAATTCAGCCTTCTCCCACCTCCTGTCAGTCTTTACCTTTTTGTTTGAATATTATCTGCTCCTGAGTGTTCCCATTTCCAAACTACTGGGAACATGAGTCTCCACAGAGCAAAGTACTTAGCAGTAGATCTGGTCAGAAGCCTTGTGATGGAAATCAGAGGGGGATTTGTGTTCATTTATTTAGGACTTCTGTGGTCTTAGAAGAATGTGACAGCAGTCCCAGCAACAGAAAGTCACAATGACCCTGGCAGTCTCCTGAGAAACGGGAAATGCAGGGTGGGGCCTGCTTTCCCAGATTACAACTAGAATCTTAATGCAAATCTACTGGAAAAGAAGATCATGTTGCAGGAGTCCCAGTGGTATGGTAGCCAGGCCTGCTGCTCAGGCTCTGCAGAGCCCTGGATGGAGGCACCAGGAGTGTCAGTGTTGCCTGGGGTACCCTTGGGGAGTGTATCTACAGAGGACTGGGAGCCAGGGTACTGGGAGCTGCACACTAGGGGCTAGTATCTGGGATTTGGTGCTCATAGAAACAAACACAGACAGAGACAGACCAGAAAGAATAAGAAAAGCATTATGTACTGAAACAAGATTGTTCACTTCAGTGCAGTAAAAAGAAATGGGAGTTACTTTGCTTTGAATGAAAGTACCAAAACTAAAAAATGAAGCCGATAAAATATATTTGTGTAATGTTGCAGTGTGCTGTTGGCC
>VYZT01024227.1:101371-119683 GCA_013400735.1 Pomatostomus ruficeps | reverse complement strand
AGATGCATTGAGTTCCATATTACGTATTTAATTTTGATGGAATAACAATTGAGAAGGAAATTTCTTTGTAATTGAGAGTACCAACAATAGTTCTTATAATTGGTTTTAGGCATGGCTTTTAGTGTATAATAGGGGTCAGATATTGATCTCAGTAAAATAAAACTTTCTATGGGGATCATTAAATCATTTATTCTGTGCTGGCATTGGCCTAAGTTATTACTTAACTTGTCATTGTTATAGCCAAAATTTCCTTTGAAATCATTTACTGCTCGATGGGATTTTTAACTGTGCTAATTAATATGATTATTGGTTACTTCCTAGTAATTAAATATCTAGGACGACTTTGGGGATCTCGTGCCTTTGTCCATTAATCTGTCATTTACTGTAATAATATCCAAGATGTCAGTATCAATTCAACCTTTATAGACTCACTATTATTAATTTATGGCATTGTTCTTTCAGTCCTTGGAATCTGCAGTGAAAAGTATCCCACCCCCTATGATTGAAATTTGCTGTCCTGATCCATAGGCAGCTATTTGTTCTCAGGATTATAGGATGTTTGAATAATTCTTAATTTCCTGTTGTGGTTTTTTTTTCAGTGTTGTTAAATTTGCTACTTTTAATAAGCAGCAGAGAATTGGGAATTAGAATGGGTCAGGTGATTCACTTTGGGAACAGTGGCAGATGCTTTGCTGCTTGCTGAGCCTGTTGTGTTTGTGCTGTGCACTTCTCCAGCTGTGCCCTCTGGGGCAAGCAGAGCCCGTTAGAAGCGGCCATCAAACACCAAACAAAAAGCAAAGAAACAGCAATTTTATCCACTGCCGAGTCTGACCAATGTAACTTCCAGAACTGCATCGATAGCTTATGTTAAACATTAGATAACTGCTTCTACATGGATGGAAACCGAAATGAAACGTGTCAAGAAGGATTTATTTCAGAAGGGCACATTCTAAAAAGTTGATCGTTGTACTTACTGGCCATTTAAATAAAACATTTTTATAAGTGTAACTTCTAAATGACGTGAAATACTTGTCAAGGCTTAGTTTAAAAGGTCTGAAGTTGCTATGTTTGCCTTATCCCGAAGTCAAAGATATCTCTGCCATATAAAAGCAAATCAATGTTCCATGGTATTTCAGAGCAGTGTTTGGGTAGCTGTAAAGTAAGGAAATTGTAAAAGTTAGATTTCTAAGCTTAATATTTCAATTGCCTTCAAATACATCTTCTGGCTGCTGTTAAATCTGTCATTGCATAGAAATACTTGAAAATCTCATGCTCATGCAAATTTCCTTTCTTTCTATTAAAAAAAGTAATTTTGTCTTACATTTAAACATGTATTGTCAAGGTTGATTACTGCCTAATTGTATTTTTTCCAGGGAATGTGCATCTAATGGAAAGGGAAAGTTTATTTAGTGGTATATCATTTTTGCTTTCTAACATATGGTAATCTTTTTAGAGTTTATAAATACCCAGCTGTATAATTGCCAACCCTTATGTGCTCTTGCATATAGATTTCAAGGCATCAGATAACAAACTGATGCTTCAGGAGGGAGGAACGTTTAGTTTCGGGTTTTTTGGGGAGTTGTTCCCAGTGGTAACTGCTGGCGAGGGTCTCATCACCAGTGTGAATGTCGACTGGCTTAGAGGAAGTGATTTGGGGGAATGCATTTCCACACAGAGGAGAAGAATGGAAAGAAAACACCAAGGAGAGAGGTTGTTGTCCTTGCTGGTGCGGAGCTGTTACTTGCTGTTTGGTTTTCCTCAGTTTTAGGGCAACTTCGCTATAATTTAGGATGATCCTAGACTTAGTGACTCTTTCAGGCATTTCACTTTCCTTCAGTTGATTCCAGTGCAAGAATCTGTTTGTGTGCAGCCTGTTTGAGAGGTGGCATGGCACTCCTTCACCTCCTTGCTGGGACCATTCTCGAGGCAGGATGGGGGAGAGTGCGACAGGGACATTTCTCTGGGTGCTAAAGCTGCCCTGAGCATCTTGGTGCAATTGGTGGTGGACTTGAAAGTTAGACAGGATTAAATGTTCTGTTTTCAGCTGCAAGAGGGAAGAGGAGACTGGGAGATTCAGCAGTGCCACACAGGGAGAGGCAGGTCCTGTCTGAAGGAGAAGGACAAACTCAGCTTTGTGATACAAATGATGAGTGAACTCTTGACTGACCCCAGTTTGTGGTGGAGGAGGAGGACTGACTCTGGATATTCCTTTGCAGAGCAAAAGTAACAGCCTCTTGTCACTCCCCCTGTGATGTGCTTGCCAAAGCCAGACTGTGCCCTTTGGGAGAAGAGGCTGAACATTTGCTGCCTGAGCAAGTGTAAAATACATCCCCACGTGAGGTGAAATGGACAGGGCTGAGCATTTCTGCACCTGCATACTGCCGGTATTTACTAAAAGCAAGATCTGGGTCTTATTCAAACAACTGGGAGTGGAAGTTTTTTCCCAACCTGGAATTTTATTAATCAGCCAGAGTGGAAATTCTTGCACAAATAGAAAGCAAGCTTTCAAAAATCTTTAGCCATGCATTTTCTAATTTTTTTTTTCTCGATGGGCATTTTATAGCAAAATAATAGTTCAGAATTTAGGTCCTTAATTAACAAGTAAAGAACTGACCCAATGCCAGCAACAACTGAATCACTAATATTTAAGGCCATCTGTTGTAGAATTGTCAGATATTCAGAACTTGACATTTTACTCCCTTTATGCAGATAATTTTCATCTAGATCTTGACACAGAGAAGCTAACAATCTCAGTCCAGATACGCAACACTCAGATAAAACAAAAGCACATGTTGTACTTCGGTCTATTTTAAGACTTGATTTTTCAGGGAACAATTTTTTATTTGCTTTTGAACTGTAATATAATTGCAAATATACTCATCTTGGAGTCTTGAACTTCTGATGTTATTTATTCAAGCAAAAGACTTTTATGTTTTCAAATCTAATTACATATAGGGAGAGCTGTTATTCACACATTCAAGAAAAGGTTGCAGGGTCTTTATTCTGGGGACAGTCTTTGAACTATTTCTGAAGAAATAATGCCAGCAACCAAAGCAGGAGGAATATTATTTGGGCTCAGGTTCTCATATTTTTTCCATATATGCATATTCCATAATTATTATATTTTACCTGGTTTAAAATAATTTTATGTACAATAAATTGCAACATAAAAATTATGGTGTTTATAATGAGACCATTAAAGGTGTAGTCTGTAGTCTGCATTCTTGATTCTTTACATATGAAAATACTATGGTCTCATTGTAGAACACTGTTTGCTTTTTCTTCAAGTTTACTTGTTTGAAGAGTATTTTTCAAAGCAAAGACTTGTGTTGCCTATTTGTTCACTTTTAGAGTCCGGGAATCTCTTACAGAATTTTTTTGGCATTGCTGCAGTTCTAAGCATACTCCAGATACGGTTTAGTAAAGTTACTGCAACCTCTCTTCAGACCATGGACAAAAATATTTCGTTTCTTGGTAAAACAAGCATCTCCTAGTATTTGTTTTGTAAGGAACATCAGGATTGTCTCTTCTGAAGTTTGTTTTGAATTTGCTGTTTAGAAAAGGGGATCTTTTGGTTTTGTCTCCTTTGTTTTCTGAAGACAGGACAATATCATTTGGCTAATTAGGGTCTAATATTAAGCTTTGAAACAGTTCCAAGTGTTTTAGTGGAGATGCTTTCAAAATGAAAGTCCAAGTTTCACTTGGTTCTTACGTAACTGAGGAGATAATTCAGGAAGTCTGCTGGGTTTGGGAGCTTTCCTTTCCTCACAGTGTAGCTAACAGCTATGAAGGATCAAGGAGGAATAAGTAACACCATGCAGAGTTCAGGAGTCATCTTGAGGAGGAGGTGAGGAAGTTGTGATGCAAAGAAGATAGGACAGCAAGTATTGTGATGTTCCAAAAGTAAGGAGAACATGAAATACTAAGGTTTCCCAGCTATGAGAGCATATTCCAAGAGCAGCAATTTTGCACAGTGATTCCTGCAGGTCTTCTGATGAACACCCTTGGGTGGTACTTTTGGAGTAGTTGGCCAGTGGAAGCGTTATGAACAACTTGGACTAGTGGTAATTAAAGGTAGCACAGTGAGGTTTTTCTGGAAGACTTCTGTTTTTCCTCCTGTGTGCAAGACTGCAAATCCCTGTTTTTCTCCAGGTACTCTGATACCAGCCAAAACCATTCATTTGACATTACTGGAAGAGCTCCTAGTATACCAGAAATCAATGGGAAGTTGATCTACTTTACGTAAATTTTTATCTAGACCTTTTTAAAAGTCGGCATTGTGGCAGAGTGTGCTTTGGAGAGCAGTGCAGGCCACTGCTGAGGGACTCACTGATGGGTGGTGAATGGATGTCTCCTCTCGCCCTTGGTGACAGTGTGACATTCTCATAGGCACGAAATGCCATTCTTCTCTCTGACAGGAGATCAATACAGTCACATGGTTCAAGGGTTTCTTAAAGAAGCATATTCAGTGTACACTGACACAGTCTGACACCACCACATCTCCTCCAGGAAGAGTCCCACAAGGAACAATTCTTCATTTACAGACATCTGCCTGATGAGGGGTTAAGAGGTTTGAGGATGTGAAGTGGTGGCTTGGGTGCTGTATGTAATGTGCAGTGCTACTTCTCTTGTCTCACACCTCCAGCTTTCTTCCAGAATTAAGGAACACAATTCTTGAGGCATGCAACCTACTTTGTCCGTGTCTAACTTTCAGTCTTTTTACAAATTTTTTGAAGTCTCTACTTAGATCTTGAAGGAATATTATATTCACAACTATTTTCAAGATGTTATGAACTTAAAATGGTTTAAAACTTCTAGATTAAAACTGCCCTATTCAGTAACAGAAGCATTCTAAGGAATCAAGAACTAACCTTCAAGTTAATATGGGTTGGAAATTTTATTTCCTAGTGTAGCGTAGGACCGAAATTAATTTCCATTAAAGACTATTATGGTCTTATCACTTTCCAGACCAGCTGCCAAGTGCACTTGCTTGATCTTTCTTCTTTAACAGATACAAACCAGCGTATATGTTCAAATAAGGAAACTAAAAATATCTGTCTGCACAGAGAGTTCTCTTCCCAGATATGAGAGAGAGTATAAACTGTGGTAATTTATAGTTACATCAGTTACATCTCAGAAAGATACTGAGATGCTGTGATGAATGTAGTTGCCCTAAAACCCTTCTGGAACAAAACAAAAGTTTCATGCATGTGGACTGAGTAACTGCGGCAGGTTATTGGTGTATGTAATGTGAGGATGTTGCATTCTGACATGAGCATGAAGAGGTTTCTCAAGATTTCTCACACCTGCTTAATGATTTCAGTGCCTGTTTGTCCCGCTCTGCAAACTTCAGAATTGTTTTACTGGAAAGACCAAGTAGTTTTGCATTGAAGTGGGTCTCAAAAAGTGAGCAAGCTGCTGCTCTGTGATGTTTGAGAGCTCTTAAATGTAACTTTTGAATGCAGAGATGAAGAACACAGATCCCAGGTTTCTAAGGTCCTTGCTCTAGAGAGAGACATCTCAGCACTATGTGAACAGAAGAGAGGAAAATCCAGTTCAAAAACTGTATCTGAAAGCAAATTTTGCAGAACTTCAGCAAAGCAGCCTGCAGGGACTGTAATTGTCTCCTCTGCCTTCCTACTGAATAAAAGAATGAGAGGATGAGCTCAAATGATGAATATAGACAGAACAAAATCAGTTTGGAAAATGAGTAGTGCTGGTCACAGTATATTATGTCATACCAAACACAGTTGTCAGCCAGTTTCAGATGCGTGAGACTATCTAATTGTACTTTTAATTCTTTGTTTCCCCACATTCAATTCTGTTAAAGGATTCAATATCCCAGCCACTGACATTAATCTTCTACATAAGCAATCCCTGTAATTGCGACGAAGATTGTGTGTAGGATTTAGCAAGGTGTGAAAGTGCACTGTATTACTGTGATTGAGATGGAAGTGTAGTTGGCTGGAAATTTCTTAATGAAATGTCATGTCAGGAGATGGAGATTGACACCAAAGTGTGGGGGAAAGAATTGCTAATTAAACAATTTCTCTAGTCGAGTATGAAAGTTGATTGTGGGAAGATGGTCAGTGATGGCTCTGAGGCTGGATAGCTGTTTCCAGGGGTCCAGGGGTGAGGGAGCCACAGTGGGAAATAAGCTGGTAATTAAACTTGTAGGCATTTTTGTAGGATTCAGTGGTATTTTCTGCTTTGGCAAACAGATATTCTGATAGTTGGGGTTTTTACAGCAACGATTTATAGCACTTGCAGAATGTTTTGGATCTATAAAATGCAGCATCTTGGTGGGGCTGTGCATCCGTGAATGCTCCATCGCTGGAAGTGTTGGATGAGGCTCTGAGTGACCCCATGTAGTGCAAGGTGTCCCTGAACATCATGGTGGGGAAGGGGTTGGACTAAATGGACTTTAAAGGTTCCTTCCAAACCAAACTATTCCGTGGCTTGTGGGACTGGGGGTGAAGGTGCAAAGCTTGACAAAGATGGCTTAAATGAAAACACAAAGGGTGTAAATGGAACTTATCACTTGTTTGATCTCTTGTGTTACATTGCCTTTTTGGCTTAGTGGGGAGGGAAGACATTTTTCCAATATCTAGTGGTACACTTGAAAAATCCCTTTAAATGTAGTTATACCTGCTCATAAAGAAACTTAGGTGTTTTGACTCCACAAATGTCCAGAGGATTTATGTACTGGATATCAGTAGATCTGCATTTCAGAAATGTCAACTGTAGAAATGCTACTGCTAAATATTATTAATGATCATGTATGCATTGCATAGTTTATAATATTTTAAATATTGATTTATGGAAAATGCAGAGTAAATCCACTTGATCTTTACCATTTTAGTATGTTTAGGTGATAGAAATTGTCTTGTCATTAAAGTGGGAGAAAGAAATGGTCCGGCATTTGTAATGCATTAAAAAAACCCCACAAACAAACCAAACCCAAACGCATATAATTTATATAGGCAATGTACGTTTTTTTAAAAATACATTTTTCATTTAGGTGCCACTAAAAAGTGTAGTTTTACCAGGACACTTGAGCAAGCAACAGATGAATACCCAGACCAGGTATCTTTTATTCTGACTGGAATGAGTTGCCATAGTCTGATGAGTAGGAGCTATAGCAGCAAAGCTTTATCCTTGGTGTTTTCTCTTTTCAACTGGACCATAACTGGAAATAGTCTCTGGAACTCTAATCATGCAAAATGATTAGTTTTTTGGTTCCTGTTTTTTTTCTTTCTTCTTCTAGTAACTAAGCAAAAATTATATCTGTAGTAGTTAATGGGCGAAACAGTTAAACTTCCTTTCTTAAAGTCTATAATGAGTATTCTAATTAACACAAATTATTACAAAGTTAATTTATACCTACTTGGCTTAAAGATGCCTTATGTGAATGATGTCAGGTGTATCCAAGCTGGTGCTGCAGTACTGCTCATCTTTGAAAAGATGAGATGTTAGCTTTCCATAGGAAAAAAATTTATATCCTAAAGTTTGTGGTGTTGTGGTACTGATCCTACTATTATGGTATGTTGCTGTCACAGGGCAGTAATATGGGCAAATGAAAAATGTGACCAAAAATTGTGTTTGCCTTCTCGGTAGAAAGTTATTTCACTAAAATATTTTTTAGGTATAAAAGTAATATTGAAGAAATAATGCACGGTCATAACATTTAAATATTACACAGTTAACTTTTCAAGTGGAAAGTAAAGTATTTAATGTCAAAAATGTTTTCCCGGTACTTGACGTTCTTTCCTGCAGCAGGAAGGGCGCACATATCCATAGAATCATAAAATGCTTTGAGTTGGGAGGGACCTTTAAGATCACCCAGTTCCAACCCCCTGCCATGGCAGGGACACCTTCCNGCCTCAGCACCCTCACAGTAAAGAATTTCTTCCTAATGTCCAATCTATCCCTGCCCTCTGACGGTGTGAAGCCATTCCCCTTGTCCTGTCACTCCATGGCCTTGTCAAAAGTCCCTCTCCAGCTTTCCTGGAGCCCCTTTAGGTAATGAATGGTGCTCCAGGGTCTCCTTGGAGCCTTCTCTTCTCCAGGCAGGAGACCCCCAGCTCTCTCAGTCTGGCTCCAGAGCAGAGGGGCTCCAAGCCTCTCCTCAGCTTAGAGGCTTCCTTTGGACTCGTGCTATCCAACATGTGAGGCTTTTTGGTGTACAGGAAAAAACACCGGCCCCACAGTTCTTTGTCTAAACTTAATTAGCAGTAACTAAATTTCTAACCTAAATGTCTTTAGATGTGATTTCTTATTTACTTTCAGAACAGAGCTTTCTTACCCCCCCCACTCTTTCTTTTCCACTGCACAAGCATTTTTAACCAGTAGTTTTAAGCTGCAAAGCTCAGGTTTGTGGACATTCGTGGACAACTTTTAATAGTAGATTTGTGACAGATGAACCAGTTTCACACATGGAGTAGGCATGCAGTCCATGTGCCTGGCATTTTGATGTGGGTTTGTGTCTTTCTTGGAGACAAAAAAAAAGCGTCAATAAATCAATAAAAGGTTAAGAGTAATCTTTTCTCCTCGGTGGTTTGAATCCTTTCTAGCAATAGAGATTCATGAAATGCACCAGTAATTGTTTCCTTTCTTAGAGAATTCATTAACCGAGGCATTAGCCTTTTCATTGTCATGAGTGCTGACTAATACTTTGCATCCTCTTACACTTTCTCAGGTGCATTAAAATATTAAATACATATTATTCATTTGAGTTTCTGATTCAAATAATGATGATCTCCTGTTTTGAATTAGAGGCAGTTCAGTTTCACTGCTGTTGTCCCTCAAAATCCCCAAGACTGTGATTCATTCATTTACACAGTTGCTGTCTCTTCTATCCAAAACTCCAAAAAGGAGGAAGGCTTCCAGCTCTTCTGCCTGTTCAGAAAAAATTGAGTGGAAATTGATTTTCTTTCAGCATAATTTTCTTTCATTTCAGACTTTGAAAAATGCAGAGTGATTAACACTGATCTAATAACTGACTTATTTGACATTTTTGGATGGTTTTCATTTGGAAGTTCCAAAGTTCTTTGTAAGGCAGTAGCTGTGACAGGATCTCTGTGTGCTGGGCTGTGGATCTGTGTTGCTTTACAAACCAAAGCAGCAGTGGGTGAAGCGAAGGATGCACCCACCAGGTTCAATCCCTCAGGCTGCCGAGTAAGTGGCAAAGCCAGGAATTCAGCATGTGAGTGAATCAGGTTCATGATGTTAGACCGCATCAGTTTCTTCATTTTCCTTCCTTTAAATCTGTTCATGACTAAGACTGAGGCTTCTTACAATAGTGGTCTTCCTGAAGAAGCTTGTACTGAATACGTGAAATGAAGTTTTTATAGATACTGTTTCATGAGAATCATCGCTGTAATATTGCTCAGTGAGTGAGTGTTTCCTGACACTAAAGAAGTCATTTCAATTTTACTTAAAATGTACGTGTCTTAGGTCACTAGCCTTTAATAATTTCCTAATAGCTTGAGTTCTTCAATGAAGTTTTATTCGTGACCTAGAAATCTGAGATAGCAGAGATGCTTCCCATCTGTCTGTAGTCATACACATCTGCAGTAATTCATTTTCAGCAGTGAGTAATTTTTGGCTTGTGGACAGATGTATAATTGAGAGAGAATGCTGCTAAGGGGGGGGAAAAAAAGCTCTGGGAAAAAACCCTTATGGTGAAGACAAATACCTCATAAGAAGCTTCTAATGACAGAATTACTACCACAACCTCTTCTCCTGTTTTCACCATATTCCTGTCAAAAAGGCCATTTTGAAGTCCTGTGCCATCCATAAAAAGAAGGGCTCATGGTTATCAAATTATTACACTAAATTTTGGAAGGCATTCTATGTGGTGCTAAAGTAATTAAAAAGATGGAATAGTCCAAAAGGGAATTCGCAGTGTTAAAAAATAGTGGACAATATGTCAAAAGCCCATAAGCCTTGGTTTTAGTGGTGTGCTGAAAAGGAGTGTTCTTGGCCTTATTCTGAACATTTTTATCAACAGGGAAAAACACTTCCACTTATAAATAGAGAAAAAAATGCTGATGATATTGAAGTTCTCTTCCAACCTGGATGATTCTGTGAGATTGTATTCGTATTGGGTCATAAATAGAGAAGGAGAGACTGTTGGCTGTAGTCCTGGGGCAGAGGACCCCATCCTGAAAAGAACTGGATTGCACTGATGATGAAGAAACTGCTGAAGTGAGTGCAAAGGCTCTTCACCCCAGATGTGGTCCCCGAATGTATCCAAGGATTGTGAAAGGGTGGTACAAGTTCTTCTGCTTTGCCTATTGATGTAACTGCTCCTGCCCTTACAAGGCTTTGTGTTGTTCTGGCACTCACTAACCGGTGTTTTAGTGACTGCTCTTGAATGTAAGGATGCACAGGTTTGACACAATTTAGGATCAGAAATACAATTTCCTAGGAGAGCATCAGGGAGCTTGGTCTCTTCTGCAAGCAGACCAAGGGATGGCTTGGTGATACCTAAGAGGTACCTGTGCAGAGAACATAGAGGAGTTCTCCCCTCTTCATGTGCAAGAAAATCTAATCACTGGAAGTTTAAGCCAAGGAAACCTAGTCAGTAATAAAGGACACTTACTGCTGAAGAGCTTGCCATGTACTAGGGTGGAGTCTATGGCACTGGCAGTATTTTAGTAATGGTTATTTTCTAGATGTCTCTTAGGCTTCACATGGGAGACACGGTCAGTTTGATGACTCCAGCAGTCCCTTTTGGGTGTGTGTTAGTATTAACCTGTTCATAGTACTAACTTGTTTTGGTTTTATTTTGTCTTGGGATGTTTTTTGTGCATCCCTATGAGCTGTGGACCCCACTTGGCATATGGCTGGATCAGTCCATTTTGTGGCGTGTCTCTGCATTCCCTAGGAATGTAAGGAGTGCCGGGGCATCGGGAGGGGCTGCAGCTCCAGCTCTCCTGTGTTCTGGCTCCAGAAGTGGTCACTGATGGGTGCTTGCGGGAAGTGCCGTGTTTGTTCTGCTCTCGCTCTTTTAAAGCAGCACCTCATTTCTTGGCAAGGGCTGGATGCAGCACTAACCAGACATTTGGTCAGTGGAACACAGTGCAGTCATTGCTGACTATGGGAACAAAGCATGTGCTGACATTTTCCCTGCCTTTGGCATTTCCCAGCTCACGGATTTCTGACCTGGGTTGCTGTTGTGGCTGTTATTATCAGTGGCCATTGATGTGTTTTCCATAAACTCGTCTTAACCCTTTTAAGAACCACTTAAGGTTTTGGCATCCACAGTACCTGTGACACCAGATGTTACAATTTAATTACATTCTCCATGACAAAGCTTCCTGTTGTTTTTAATATTCTGGTTTGCTGTTTCACTGTGTGCTCCCCAGACACTGAGCTGAGACACGGAGTGTATTTTATATGCCTTTGTTGTGTTCTCCTCAGTCATATTGTCTTCAGGCTGGGGAAGTTTTTCAGCAGGCTATTCCATGCTTTGGACCATGCTTGCTGCCTGTTCAGGTGCTTTTTCTAGTCCTCCATCTTTTTGAGATAGATTCACCATAGATTTGGATAATGTCATTATGGGGTTTTAGTCCTTTTTCTGAGCAGCTAACATGCTTTTTGGTGTCTAATTCAGTAATGGCTTCATTTTTGTGATTAATTTATTGATCTCGAAGCTCCCTGTACAGTTTCTCTTAGACTGTACTGACATCTAATGGTAAGGCAAAGTGGCTTAACCATACTTAATGGCAAGATAAATTGTCTGACAGGCAAATATAATTATGTATTTCCTTCTTAATTCAGTATTAGTTTTCATAAGACAAGATGGAATAACTTGAATTTTTGCACAAAAGGGCTGACATACACTTTTTCTCCTGGCAATTAATCTCTTTTTGTTCTGCTCAGTGTGCCGTACTTATTTTTAAGTGTAGCTTGAATCTTTGCAGGAATATTTTTGAGCACAGGGATAGCAATGTGACCGTTTCATACTGCAGAAGTTTTTAGTGTAAGTCACAGGATCTTCAGGAAGAGATGTAAGGTGTGAGAACAAAAGCTGTCCTGCAGAACTTCTGAAGAGGATGTTCCAGTGCTGTTGTAGCATCCCCTGCCGCATTTTGAAGAAACAGCCAAACAAAAGTCTTTGTCCTCTTCTACTCATCCTCCTATTGAAGGTTCCTCCATATCTTTAATTGAAAAGTTTTCAAACTCCAATGGATAAGTACCATTAAATAACACTTTTATAAATGGAATATAGAAAGAAAAAACCAGTTCAGATATTAATCTTTCACATTCCATGTTTAGTGTAGTACACAGTATAATTTTGAGACATAAGCGTTACCTGACTTCCATTATGGAACACCGTTCCTCTGATGCAAAATTTCTGTTCTCTACAGAACTGATACTGCTGCTACTGACATTGGGATTCAACTGCAAATTGTAGAGTTTTTTAAAGTAGAGTGTTTCTCTCTTACATCATAAACTTTGTTTTTCCTGTTCTCAGAGCCCATTTCTTGCCATAGCCTCAGAAAGTTGACCTCTTTACTAAGTAAATACATCTTTAAGTTAATGTTCAAATTAAAGAAATTTCTCATAGCATTTTTTCCATCATTTTACTTTCTGCTCTTCATCAACATGAGATTAGATCCCCGCTTTTGCCAAACACAAGATACTTTGTTTTGTACTATAGAAATATTTTGAAATTTAGATACATTTCCATTTTTCAGTAATAACTTTGAGGTGGTGGTTGACTTGGATATGAAGGTTTTTTTATCATGAGGGTGATGGGACACTGGAGCAATTGCATAGAGAAGTGTGGAGATTTCCTTATTGGAAGTGTTCAAGGCTATGTTGGGTGGGTTTTGAGCAGCCTGGTGTAGTGGAAGGTGTCCCTGCCCATGGCAGGAGGGTTGGACTAAATCACCTGTATACTAACTGAAACAAACAGTTACTGCAAAACAAAATGTATAATTATTTAGGAAAATTAACTTATTTCTAACATGAGGAAAACCGCTTTGATTGTATTTACTTACTGCTTCCAGGGCTGTGTAGAATGGCCATTTCAAGGCTTGTGAGGTGTGATGGAAAATAGAGATGTTATCAGTTTGGAGGGAGTGTTAGTCTGGGTTGTCTTGGAAATGTATCTGATTTTTGATCCTCAAAACTGATGGCACTGGAATTTGGAATGTAGATTTATAATGTTTCTTGTGATAGCCTGATATTATGCTTTTTGATAGTTAGTAGAAAGAAAAAATATTTGAATGATTCACTGTAGTTTCAGACAAAGAAACACAAGCTAGAATGGCGAAGTTAAGTGAAGGTTGAGATTCCCAAAGGTAACAGAAATCTTCATGACCTTATCCTCTAATGAGCTGTCTGTTCTGTGAGTTTCATTTCTGGTTTGGATTTTTTATGCTTCATCTTGTGATTTGGGGTGGCCTACAAATCTCTGCCTGCAGCTGACAGTGGGGCAAAGGCGGAAATCAGCCTTTTGCAGTTCGTAGCCTGTGGGTGAAAGCCTGTGCCCAGGAGGGTTTATACTCTGGATCTCTTTGACACTGGGTAACTAATGTGAGGGGATGCAGTGTTTTGTTCTGATCCGGTTGAAACACAGTCTGGTCCATGCCAGACTCTCCATGAGACTGCTGCAAAGGAAATGGTCCAGCACTGCTCACTGCGACATTTCGGGTTGGAGGGGAGTCCTTCCCCGATCTTGTGGAATTTGTCACAACCCACACATGCACTGGGTGTGTATAATTAGCCAACTGTTTTGCTCTCTTAAAAAACCCTAATTTCTTAGTTTGCTTCCTTTTCATCCTCTTTCTCTGGCAAGATCATGGTTTTTGAATGGGCCTTCCTTCAAATCTTCTCACTTACAGCTAATGTTTATCCTTTATTCATTACCAGTATTATCTGTGTTGAAAATTGAATTCAAAGTTGACTTACGTGTTTCTAATTTCTGTTTTAGTCTGTAGGATTTGCTCTCTCTGCTGGAAATATGTTGGAGAACCACTTTTCCTTTTATCTTGAAGTCTCAGAGTAAAGCTCTTCTTTTCTTAAGAAAGAGCTAAATGCTTCAGCAATACCCAGAGACAGATTCTCTTTAAAAATACACTGGAATCATCTGCTTAACTGAAGGAAAAACTCTAACATTGTTTTCAGCAGTGTATTTTGATCTAAAATGTGTACTGCTCAGAAGGGTTCTGTGCATTGATGGTATCTCAGATGGCTTTGTAGGTACTGCTTGACATATATGATAAACACTATATATTCTTAAATCACTTGGATTCTCACTTAAGCTTAAAATACTGAACTACAGAAGTCTGGTCTTAAATCCTATTTGGTGTTCAGGTTTTTAGATCATCAGGCACTGTGCTTGTATTTTTAGTGAATTTCTCAAATACAATTATTCATGTTGTGGTTTGGTAATTGCAGTAACTAACACTTCCACAATTATACGGCTTTTGTTTTGCTGGGAAGCGCTTCCCATATCATCATCTGCTCTTTCTCTTGGAACATGATGTGTAATAAAACTGTGTGAGGCTTCAACTTAGAGTGGTGTTAACATGGTAATTTATTTTTTGCTCAATTTTTTTTTCAAACTTATGACAACCTACTATCAATAAAATAATTTTAAAACAATGTTTGAAAGCAAAAAAAATTTACTTGATTTATATGGTACACTTTGAAGCTACTGTAGACAGATAGAAAACATCTGGTGACACATTCAGTGGTAGGTCAACAGTTACAGATGGTCTGTTCTTCACAGCTGTCATCCAGCTTTGTATGCAGAGTGACTACAGTGGAAAAATCTTTTGCTGAATGAATAAACAAAACAGCACAAGGAGGCCAGCAGGCATGTATGTTTCGACAAGATGGGAAATTAAATAAGCTATAAAAATTTAAACCAAGACTAGTGGTTAAAATGTTCATTATATTCTGGTCTGGTTTTTATGCTTTAGATCTTTCTCTGTGGTAATTGAAGGAAGTAGATTATAAAAGAGAAGTGATAAGCAAATAAATTAAAGACTAGTTTAGGGCTGATCCTGTGCACAGGTTTGGGGTGTTGGCTTAAGCAAAGGCTGGTGGTTACATAGTTACATCTTTACAAAAAGATTATGAATTTAGATTTGATGTAATGCTTGTGCAATCTTAGAACCACGATCAGTACTGAAGAACGTTGTATTTTGGAAGAATCATCGATGTTGAGAAATGTAAAATTAAATTTCTAAAATGGCAACATTCTTTGTTTATTAAGAAGTAAAAAAAAAGGGGATTCTGCATTCCTCATAAATTTTTCTTCTCCCCTTCATGATGGTGTTATATTCAACTGGAATCAGATACTATGCAAAAAAGCAGAAGAATCTTGAATTTGAGGATAAAGAGGTGTGGAGGGAAAGTGAAGAGGAGGAAGAGGCTGAATGAAGTGTTAAAAGCATGATGAGTGTTGCACATTAATTCCATTTTAAATGAAGAAAATAAAAAACCACAAAGAAAGGAACTTTGTTAGAAGTCCAACTGCACCGAGCAGGGCAGTACTGGTAAAGATACGTAGTTTAAATGAAAATAAGCAATTCTTTATACTCAAAATATATTTCTTTATCATTTCTCCCGGAGTGCATGAGTCTTGATCATATGTTAATGAACGTGCCTGTGTTTGGTTTTAGTGCAGTTCAGCCTCTAGAAAGAAACAAGCAGATTTCTAGGTTCAGTCGCTTGTAAGGCCATTTAATCCTATCCAGTGATGTTGAAAGCTGCTGGGCAGGAATGAAAAGAAACAAGGAGGTGGATTATTTGCCTCATTTTAATGTGCACAGTGCCTGTACTACAGTGTGTTCTGAGTTTGTTTCTCAAAGTCTACTCAGACATTTAAAGGTGAATAAAAGTGGTGCTCTGATGATGTATTTTAAAGCATCTTAGTAGCCTTAGTTTTACCCCATCCACTTGCTCAAGTGCATTTTATATTCTCCTGCTATGATTAGGTTCTCACTGAGGGATTTTTCCTCCTCTCTCCCCATCCCCCTTCCTGCTTCTCAGTGGTGTGGTTTAAAATGCAGCCTGCTTGTGGCAATGTCCTTACGCTGCCTTGCCCAGGCACACGGTATCTGAAAGTGCCTGGCTGCATTTGCTGCCAAAGAGCTTTGCCTGGTCATGCATAAACCTGCTCCAAATGCCGCTTGGTCGATCGAGATGTTTGGCATTCCCCGTTGTCACCGGGATGCGTTTCCTCACCTCTGTGCCCCTTGACTTGGTTTCCTTCAACTTCCACGCTGAAACTCTGGATTGCTTTATCATCAGGGGCTTGAAAGTTAAGAATGAAAGGAGCATTTTGTCTCATTGTGAGCTTTGTGTTGCAAAGCTGTGGCTTTCCAGTTTCATCTCAGGTGAACATGTTTCTGTCAATTTATGGGAATATGGACCTGCGCCTTCCTGGGATACCCGTGCTGGCTGGCAGTTTGTTCAGTGCAAGGGCAGAAAAGTATTTGACAATCAAAAGGCAGAAAACAGCAGCTGTCTTGGAGCATTTCCATCCTGGCTTGTGCTTTGTTTCTCCGTGCTTAGAAGACAGTTCCCCAATATGATTAAGAACTTTGTGGGGTTTTTTAAAATTCTTTAGATTACATACAGATAATCTTTGGATCATCTGGACAAAGGTGCCAAAAATTACCTATTTTAAAGTTTATCTTTCTGTTCACAGGTGGAAATAAGCTTATAAAAGACTGAGCATTTCTGCCTGGTGGCTGGCGTGAGGAGAGCCTCACCAAGCTGTGCGGGGACGTTCTTTGAGCTTCCACTCCTATGTCTCTAATGGACAAACACAAAGTGAAGCGGCAACGTCTGGATCGCATATTTGAAGGTTGGACATTTCAATTTCTAATGTTAGCTGTGTTTATTTTGTGGAGTACTGGTATTTCTGAATACTGGAACTCTTGGTTATTCAGTGTATTTTCAATTGAGTTGTAGTTCCTGTTGAGATAACATTGAACGTGCACAAATGCTGTTTTTTGGGTGAAAACGGATCTAGCAAATAAAAGAAACTGGTCTGTGACCTATTCTACAGTTGAGCTGGCTTTCATCTTAGCATTTTACAATAATCTACCCAAACACTGTAAAAGATTGTGGGTTTCTATAAAAAAACAATTGCAAAAGTGCATGATGACCACATAGTGCTCTCAGGAATCTTTCTCTACAGGCTTGCTTCATGTAGATTGATTTAACAGCTTGTATCTGATCCTTGAAAGGAAGTAAAAAGTAAAATATAAAACAAAATTGCAGGAGACCCCCAAACATTAAATGAGTATTAATAAAAATAACCTGAATTCTAGTGAAAGGAGTTATAATCATTTGGGTCTGTCATTTTACCCTAAGTCACAAATGACAAATTGTATATTCCTGATATTCTCTCCAAATGGGCTTTCAGAGCTGGTGTGAAAGCAAGTCGAGGAATAAGATGTACTGTTTCTAAGAATACACATTAATGGTCTGGACTAAATGAATTTTTATGTTAAAATACTTGTTTCCCACTAAAAGGCAAGAGAATAGTTCATTTCTTTTTGACACGATGGGAGACAGTGGGCACACGGTCTCTGCATCATGTCTAATGATGTGAACTGCAGGTGATACATTTGCTCCTCCACATGTTGGTCTTGAGACCCTTTCCCAGCAGCTGTGTTGCGTGAGCAGCCTCTGGCAGTGGATTTTTACCCCCTTCTTTGTGCCAATATGAGTGTGACCCTACCATGAGCTACATTGGGAAGTTGACTCATACCAAAACCACCTTTCGTTAGCATGTTTTCCATTCGGGTGAATTCCTCAGTCCAGGTCAGTGTTGAGCTGACAGAGCAGTTGGAAAAGCTCCGTGGAGGTTGCTGGGACTGGTCAGCCCAGCATAGCCAGAGAAAGGGACATTTCATCCAAGCACCAAAGGGTGCAGTTCCACATTTGGTTTGGGTGATTAATCTCCTTGTCAGTCTTCTAAAACTGCCCAAGCCCACCCATGGCTGCCAGGTCCAGACTGTTATTGTGTCCCACTTAGACTGGCTGGCCAAGTGGCCAGCTGAACCTGCTCACTGGAGACTGATCCCTGCTCAGAGAAATGGGGAACTGGCTGCGGAGGACAAGGAGATTGGGAAGGCTGCCCCACTTTCTGTGCATCTCTGCAGTTGGATCAGCTGCAAATGACCTAGGAATGTGCAGGGTACATGCTCCTCATCTCTGCTCCCAAGCTCAGTTCCCCATCCTTGAGTTTCTGTATCCAACTCTTCAATAAAAAAATGAAGAATATTAACTTTTTTTTTTTTTTGGCCTGTTAGTCAGCTGAATCAGCAAATT
>VYZT01024227.1:87020-101355 GCA_013400735.1 Pomatostomus ruficeps | reverse complement strand
CAGCTCAGCCCTCTCAGGGCAATTTCAGCCTCTTTATGCGTTTATTATATTGAGCAACAGAGCAATGTAAGAGGCGAGAAGTCTGTGATGACGTGGGCAGGAGCGTTGCCAGGGACAGAGGTGACAGAGCAGCAGCCCCTGTGACGGAAATAGCAGTGGCTTCCCCCGGGTTTCGTGCTCCCATCCAGTGATGCTGTTTAATCAGCGCCTTTTGTCTGCCTTGTTTGTCCCAGCCCTGCACAATTCACAGCATCCCGTGGTAAAATCTGTGTGGCCACGCAGTGCAGGGAATTGATCCACTTCAAAAGTAATGTAGGAAAAAAGGGGCTTTTTTAGCCACCTCTCTGCTTCCTTAATCCCATTTCCCAAATAGCCAGGTTGGAAAAATAGAGTGGGCAGGCCAGGCAGAAGGTGATCAGGAGGAGAGGGGGTGAAACAACGGATATGGAAACATACTTGAAATTTTATAGTTATGGGAACCCAGTTTGGCTCTTTAAAGTGTTTGAGCTGTTCTGTTCTTGTGTGTCTATATGTTCAAATGTTCTTTCAGGCTTGCAAACACATTTCCCTGGATAATGATTTCAAATTGTGTAAAAAGGGATAAAAACTAGGGGTGTTGGTTTGGTTTATAATGGCTTTTTTCTACCTATTCAGGTTTAAAAATTAATTATGCAGAATTGTTCTCTGATATATGTGCCTTTCATAACACAACCTAAATATTTTATATTTTAGAAATATCTGTAATGTTTTACAAAGCTCAGGGAATGTAATGAGCTGTAGAACTACTAAAGGTGGTTTATCTTCTCGGTCACCTTTTCTGTTCATCAGTTTGTGCATAGCTTTCTTCTCTTGAACTTGCCCTTAGAAGAGAATATTTTTAAGATGCACTTTATTTCTATTGCAAATTCACTCAAAAATAGGCTGCAACAACTTGCTAACTACTACTAACTACATGTTTTTTCATGAATTGTTGAACATAACGTGCGATGGGCAGACATTAACACATTATTTTGCCCATAAAGTGACAGTCTGGTGGTGCCATACAGCACTTCATCACTGTCTGTCTCACTATTCGAGGAGGGGATGGTAATCAGTTGAAATTCAGTTTCTGAAAAATGAGTGTTGTGGGCCTGATTCTCAAACGGAGATGCTCACATTGGGAACATGTGCACAGGGTTGCACGCAGCTTTTTTTGGTGGCATTCACGGGTTACTACAAGTGCTCTTGGAAGTTTAATAGCTGGGCATGCACGATGTTGTTTGAGTTGGACTGCTTTCCTGTGCCTCTAGGTAACCTGCACACTTGCTTGTAGCAGCTAATCATGCAAATTAAGCAAACTGATCAGGCATCACTGGATTTACTGCCAGCCTGTGAACTAATGACAGTGTGGTGGTTGTACTGCTAAATTGCAGCTGATACTCGATGCAAAAAGAAACCTCTGTTTCTATTGCTTTGGGAGCAATTAGTTCTCTCTTAATGTAGCTGAGTAAGTGATTTTGTCTCTGAGGTACCTATGATCCCCTTTGATGATTTCTTAAAAATGAAATTGAATATTTGCTTTTAATCCCAAAGATGTTTGCAGTTATATTTTTTGTGCACGTTTCAATGCTCTGCCGTTGAAGACTGTCCCTTAAAAAAGGCAGGTATTAAATTCTGGTTCCTAACTTCCACCAGGAACTGTGAATTATGCTTAGGCATAAGGACATGATTCCAGGCACTCTCAGATGCTAATATTAAACTCACTTCTCAATTTGTAAAATAACATTTAGGATTCTTCCCTTGGAGATAAATGGTATCAAGGCATGTGAAAGATTAATTAGTTACTGATTATATTGTTCTTTGTCCCCCTCTCCGGTGATGCTGGTGATTGCAAAGCATAATTATAGTAGTATACATTTGGCAGAACAGTTGGAAGTGTCACAGTGCAAAAATAAAATGTGTTCATTTTGTGGGTAGTTTGGAAAATTCAAAATGTTTTTGGCATTTTGAAAAGTTGTTATCTCTAATTAAGGTATTATTGTGCTTTATATTGTAACAAACTGTAAACAATGCTGTTTATTTGCTTATATTCTAGAAATCTTTAATTAAGTGCGTGTATGTTTTACTGACCATGGCTCGGTAGCTACCTTGGGGTGCCTGCCCCCTGTCGCAGTTGCTGGGTGCTAATGGATGAAGCAGGAGGGAACAGAAGGTGGCTGCAAGCAGGGGGAGTGTCTGAATTGTCTGTGGATGGGCTTGGTGAACACTGTGAATTATCTCTAAATACATCACTCTGGCTGCCTGAGAGCTATATATTTATTATACCCTGCTTTTGGTGGGTTTCCAGGCCTTAGGGAACGCTGGTGGAACTGGGAGGAAGGAAGGGGCTTCTCTCATTTCTTCTTGCTTGTTTGCACATTCCAGCACAACGCTGCAAATGTAACTGGAAAATTGAGAGTGACTTTCCCAATTAGGTAATTGCTTGAAACCAGGAATTCCTTCCCAGAGCACCTCCTGATATTTATACAGCAAAGACTCCAATGTGTGCCAAGTACAAGTCTGTGAAGACCCTGTCTGCCCACAGACAGATGTTCTATTTTTTTTATTCTTGTTTTGATGAAGCAAAAAGCATCTTAGCACTCAGAATGCTCAATCATTTCTTTTTTTTTCCTTTTTATGCAGCACTAGAGTATTCATCTTAATGTTATTCTTTATATGCATGTTGCTTCATCCTTTTTAAAAGTGCCCAGAAGAAAACTTGGAATGTATTGTAGCTATTTTAACAGTGATACTTTATTACCTAAGAAATGAAGAGTTGGCCAGGATCATAAATTGGAAAAGAAAGTGCATATTAATAGGATGAATTTCTGAAATTTCAGATAAAATCTCTTATCTTTGCTTTTATGAAGGGCAGCCTTTCTTTGGGAAGGTTTGATTACTGGCAAATACCCAGGTGTGATGCACTTTGAAGGACAGTAAAAGTGCATGATAAATGGATGGTTTCTTTTCAAGGATATGGCCTGGGCTTTCTTTCCCTATAAGAAAACAGCTCTGTTTTTAGAGCTTCTTTTTTCTGCTTGAGATTTAATAAGATGAATCTTCAGTTCCTAATTGATGTGGAGTATGTTGATGGTTGCAGGAGGAATGGCAGAGGGAAAAAAATGGATATGAATTGAATTTGGTTGTCTTCCCAAATTGATAAAGAAATCTTGTAATAAAGAGTGACTGAGTTAAAAGCAAAATGCCTTCACTTTCCTGATTTTTTTTCTTGCGGTTGTAATAGCTTGGCTTCTTAACAAGTGGGAAGTGCCAGCCTGGCAAACACCAAGTGGTCTTTCGTGAGCATTGGTGGATCCTGTGTAGTTGGTGTAAACTGTGATTTGACCCCTTGCAGTTGTGCAATGAGGCAGTTAAGTTTTCTGCATATTAATATGAAAGATGGCCTAGTTTGGCAAGGTCTGGGCTTCCCCTGAATTTGAAAAAAGGATTTTTACTGAAGTTGGTCTGTGCCATGTAAGCGGATCTGTAAATAAGAGGAAGGAGGAATAAATGTTGCCAGGGAGTGAGTGCCCTTAGCTCTTTCTGATGTAAGTGGGAATTGCAGATGTCAAGGTCTCTGGAGAACAAGAGGTATCAACTTTCTTACCTGGCATCCACATTTGAACATGTTCTTCGTTGTCTCACTTGCTACACGTACTGGAGAAAGAAAGGAAAGAACAAAATGCACAGACACTGGTAAATCACATAGTATTTTATAGCGTTTTCTTCCTGTGTACTGATCTTAGTACTGGGCGTACTAAATATGCCAAATGTTCCTTAAAAAGGGATTAATGGGCTTGGTGTCTTTAACAGACTTCAGAAGGTGGCTTAGTGAAGGATTAGGGCAGCAGAGGGAGCTAAAAGATTCCTAATATTTTATCATTTGTTTCCTAAGTCAAAGTAGCTCCTTTATAAAGTACCAATTAACCTTTGCAAAAATGTGATTTTTCTAACCTTAAGTGCCTTCAGCAAATACATAAGGATTTGAACTGGAGTATATTCCTTTTCTCTGTAGCAATCCAGTATAAATTAAATTAGGAATCAGGTAGTAAAAGCTCCCAAAATCTTTCTGCCAGAACAGCCATCAAATCTTTCAGCTGTAGCAAATGAAAGTGTTTAAGCAAACAGAGTTTTCTATGAATAACCTAGAGAAGAATATTCTATAAGTAAACCAATTTACATTTAGATACAATTGTTTGCACATAAAAATGCACACTTTTGTGTGTTGCATACAAGCACGTTTTAAGAAGTCAACACTATTTTTCTGGTTTTTGCTTGTAAGAACTTTGAAAGTATTTCTGAAGATTTGGTAATATAGAGAATTAGGTAAAAATTGCCTTCAAAGAACAGGGAGGGTGTTCCAGGCGTTAAGATAAGTTGACTTTAAAATAATAAAATAATAAATGGCACTGCCAGGAATCTTCACATAACAAGATCATTTGCCACTTTCCAAAGGAAAATTATCTGTATATTTGGGTTATGTTTACCCTACTGCAAAAGCATCCTTTATCTCGTTAGAATTATAGTTGAAATGCTTATGCACAGGCTTGTGTTTGGTTTTTGGCTTTGTCCTTAATATCAGTATTTGCAGTGCAAGGTGTTTTGTAGCTTTCTGTTGGCTTGCTGCAGTAACCTGCTCTTGCAATGTGAGTCTTCACCTGACAGTCTTTGGATTTGCATCCACTTAAGGACTGCAACGTTGCAGAGGTATTACAGTAACAATGCAAGCTCTGTGAAAAGAGAATTGGCTTAGAAACCCATTTTGCCCTAAATGATATCAAACAGTAGCTGCTAATGAAAAGCGTTACTTCAATAAGAAAATTTGAGGGGAAAGAAAAAAAATCTATGGAGAAAAGAATCTCACTGAGATTTTTAAGTTTTGCTGAAATGTTCTTGTCACTGATTTAAGTTATGAATGTTGTAAAGAAAAACTACAATTTTGTGGTGTCCGGCATTCTGCATTTTATCTGTGTTGTCACATTTTGATTGGTATATTGAAATAAAATACACTGCTTGCTTATGACAGCAGCTATGTTCAGCTGTGATCTATCCAGAAAGCTGCATCTTGGCACTATAGTAAAGTCAGAACAGTTTCCCTTAATGTTAGCGTCAGAAACAGCGTTAAATACAGAAAATAATATAGCATGACACTGGCTTTACAGGGTTGTAATAACTTGTTTGTAATATCATAGATATTTGAGTCAGAATCCAGTACATAAGCACACCTCATCATCTAATTCATGAATAATCTCCATAGAATTTAGTCCTCCTATTCTCCTATTAATAAAAATATTTTCGGACTAGATATTTAGCTTTTAGACAGTACAGATGAGTGCCTGGTAAAACTTTTAAAAGCTTTAGAAGTCTTAAGTACTTGATGGTAATATGTACTTATTTCTGCCCGGAGTCAGGGAAGATGCTCTGATGTTGCTTTACACTGCACTGTGGAAAACTGAACTGTACAAAGATTAAGTGTCTAGGTAAACATACTGAAAAATTCACGTAGTCATCTAATTAAAGCAGTTATGTTCAGCTTTCACAGAGCCAGTTCCCATCCTTAGGGAAGTGCAGTCTGAGATGCAAAAGAGGATTTTATTTTGTTTCCTCCCTTAGTGCAGTCAGGATGGGAGTGTGATTATGCAAGTGGAAACAAGAAAATAAAAGTGGAGACAGTCTTTTAGTGCTGGAGGCTTCTGCTGCTCCATTCTTGTGTCCTCGTTCCACGAGGTCAGCACTGAACTTAAAGGGTGCCTCTCCTTAAACAGGAGGAATTGCATGGAGGCTTTGCCAGGGAAGGAATATCTGGCAGAGACGTCTCTTCTTGTTAGAGAAGTCATTGTGGTCTGATGGACAGGTCATTTGGAGTTAGGAAACCTGTGGTTTATCTTGTAGCTCTTCTGAAGTCAGGTAGCAGGTTAGAAAAACAAAAGCTGCCTCTGCATCTTCTTTTTCTGTGACAGAAACCAGTCAGAGACGTTCTGGGATATAAATAGTAGCTGGCTGTTGTAATGCTCTTGGAATGCCTTTAAAACACAAGGCTTTGCTAATTGTGAAAATACCTGGCACTTGCTGCAGGTGGAAACACGCCCTTTGGTACCACTGAAGATCCAGAATTCAGCAGTGGTTTGTGGCCCTGCTCAGATACCTGAATAAAAAGGTTCCTTCTTCCACCCTTTCCTATGAGAACTGAATTTAAATTGCTTGTGTCTTTGAGCAGATAGATGTATTTGGGACTTTTTTAAAGCCAGAAATTAGCTGTTAAAAATTATTCATGTGTCTCTTTTCCCTGATGCTTATTTTTCAAAGTGTCCTCCCATGCACTGAATTTTCCAACCTCTCATTCTGCCAATTAAATGGAGACACAGCAAAAAAACGCAACAAAAATTACAGGCAATGGCAGTGGGAGAGCAAACGATGAAGAGTAAAGACTCTTTATTCTTTTGATCCTGCCTGTATTTTTCAGAAAGTTTCCTTGTGTGCTAGATGATGACACTCAAATACAATTAGACTATGACTCCTGCTAATAGGTAATCAAGAATAATTATAAGTGTTAATTAAATACACGATAACTGCCTCTTTTTGTCAAGGAGTGCACATTTGAAGAAATAGTTTTATTAAGTGCTAAGAAAACTTTTTCCCAGGCATTTTTATCATGATTTCTTGTTCCCTGCTGTTCCTTTCTGTCTTGAAGATTGCATCAGTCACATGCATGTGGTTTTTTCCTGGGTATCAAATACCACTTAGGCAGGTGTTGCTCCATTTCCACAGCATCTGCCAGTCGTTCTTGGGTGGTGGTGTTAGTTTAGCTAACCTGCAGATGGTCATGTTTGCCCGTTTGTGCAGAGCGCCGCAGACTCCCGTGCTTGTTCCCCGAGTGCTGCCCTGCACTTCCATGCAGGCATCATCAATTTATCAAACTCAAATAATTTAGCAACAGTTACGTCCTCTTGCAGTAAACAAAAGCAGCTGCGCTCTAGCTATCCTTATCTGCATGAATGCATAGATTGTAAAGGGCTTTTCTGACGAACAAGACAGAAGTTTAGAATTTCAAACTGGAATTTAGGGCATGTAAGTCAGAACGAGTCGACACTGATGTTTAGACACAATATAATAATGCAGAGAATGAATTAGTTACCATAGTAACTGCTTTGTTTTAATAATTTGGAGGGGCAATGAATAGAAGGAGTTCAGAAAGAAGTAGTAGCACTCTTAATTACATGTTGTGCAATGCAAGAGGTTTTGTTCATTAATAGTGGAAATTAATTTGATTTTATAACAGATTGAAGAACGGACGTATAAGTTTTACTTTGGAAAGGCAATAAGAATGATTTACAGGTTTTTTTATTCTTATTTTTTCCTCCCCCTGGGAAAAATATAATCACATTTTACATTTTATTATGGCAATGCAGATTATTGATTTCTTAACAATAAAACATGCTCAATATATTGCATTGTAAGCGTGGCTTCAATCTGTGTGCTGTGATTTGTTGCCTGGCAGTTGTTGGCAGCCTAGCAACATGCTTTAGTCCAGATCTGCAAAGGGATACAGACACCCAAAGTTAGGGGTTCCGGCGAAGGCAGGTCTCGCAGTTACTTCAAACCCCATCGAAAATCATCAGCACCTTGAAACCCTTTGTACTTCAGGGATGAAATTCAAGTACGCTCCACACTTTCAAGATCACAGAACCACAGCATGGCTTGGAAGGGGCCGTAGTGATCATCTCATTCCAACCCCTCTGCCATGGGCAGGGACACCTTCCACCAGACCAGGTTGCTCGAAGTCCTGACCTTCTCAATTTTCCTTCCTCTTGCGGGTTTGAGCAGTTTCATGTGCGTTTTGTGCTTGAGATGAGGCAGGATCCTCAAACTGAACGAGCTCTTTTGGAGGCAGATGCACAGCGAGCAAAAGCCTTCTGTGATCACAGGCAGCACGAATCAGCTGGAGGCTGTTTTGCAGAAAGATGGAGGCACAAGGGGTGCTTTTCTGCAGAAATTCACGTGCAGTGCATGTCTCAGCACCTCTGGTAGATCTCTGTGTGCTGACGAAGCCGTGTCTGGAGCCTGGCAGGTGTCATGGAAGGGATTATTCCTGATGTCCTCTGCGGCCTTTCACAGGGCATGGCCTCTAATTTGTGTCTGCCTTCTCATTTGGTGCCCTTTTTTTCTTTATTTTTTTCTTTTCTCCTTAAAGAAACTTGCAGGAACTTAATTCTCCTTGAGACTACTGGCAGCTTTTGGCTGAAATTTGCTGGTGAGTTAAGGATTTAATTATGGAGGGCCCAGCAGGTAGATGGACAGACACAATTAGGTGAGCCTGGCTTCCTTTGAAAATCTCTCTGAAAGGTGCTTAGATATTGCAGACAGAAATAAGAAATGCCACCTGATTACTCCTTGGCCAAGGCAGTGATGTCCTTCACCAAACTCAAACCATGTTCCCTCCCTAGAGCAGGGAGCCTTAAAGTTGTTTCTCAAAGCACTGCTCTTAACAGCAGATCCTCAATAGGTAAAGGTGTCTTCCCAGGAACAGGGAAACTTTCTGTTCCAGGTTGTCATTGATCCAAAGCTGATGAGTTTTTTGAAGGGAGGTTTGCTGCCCTTTCTGTGTGCCAGGTAATGCAAGCTCAGCTCATTGTGTCCGGGGGAAAAAAAAAAGGGATAACTGAGCTCAGTAATGACTCAGGAAGGGAAATTCAAGCTTCTCTGTTTCTAGTGCTTCTGTGTACATTTTGGAAAGAGATTTAAAACTGTGGACTGCTTCTTCTCTTTGAGGCGAGTGCCCCCATCACTGGGCTATTCATGTCCTTGACGCCTCCTCTCTGGTCTCCTAAGAAACTTGCCCTGATAAAATATCTCTAGAAGCAGTGTATCATACCCCCAGAGCGTGTTTTCCTCCTTCTGCCCTTATCTCTTAGCTGTATCTACAAAATAAAATTAAATAGTGATGTTTTTGAAATGGACGCTAACTTGGTTTGAGCTTTCCTTGGTACCTAATCCTTCACTAGAATTCTGAAATGTTTGTTCATATAATCTTACAGTTTACAAAATCCTTTCCTGTTTAATTTTTGTGTGTCAGTCTGTGAAACTTCTCAAAATGTCAGATGATTAGATGAGTTTTGCCCCTCATCCAAGATGTTGAGGCAGTGAAGTAAAAGGAAGTTCATTCCAGAGCTGCAAACATCCAATGAAGACTTTTTTCAGTCAGCTGCTTCCTTTTATCTGTGTTAACTATAAATCAGTGGTTATTTAATAGGTTCCTTGTGATTACAGTAATCAACAACATGATTGTAATCCTGGAGTAACTGGTGAAAGAAGCTTCACAGCAGCTCCTTAAAGGCACTGATGTACCAAGGTGACAGCACTGCTGCATCCGATAGTGAGTGGCCTTGCAGATAAATGTGGTCTTTAGCTGCCTTTTCTCCTGCAATTCCGAGTCTCATTTTCTTTGCTTCTCTGCTTCTCTTTTCTAATGAGGGAATAAAATAATTTTTGTTTCATTCCTGGTTTTCTGATGTTTCTTAAATTATTCTTTGCGATGTGTTTTTTTCGCTTGGTGATACACAAGTAGATTTCTGCTGAAATTCATTAGCATTAAATCTTAATTTTTAAATTTAGTGTTCAACTCTATTCAATTCACTCTGATTTTACTTGCATTAGTCTTTTATGCATGGAAGCACCTGCAAATACGTTCCTAAGATCATAGTTTTCCACATAGTTTAAGATTATTTGACAGTTTAGTAAGGGATCACTCATGGGAAACACTCCTGCCCTGCCTGAAGTTGTGGATTCCTCCTTTTTAAAAGAAATACCAATGGGGTTTCCATGTCAGCACCACTGGTGGTGCCAAAGGCTTGCTGGATCCAAGCTGTGGTCTTTCCTGAGCCGTGAAGGCCTCCAGAAGCATGACTGACTTGTACCTCCTCGTACAATCGTCTAATTGGAAATCATATTTGCTGAATAAAGTGTGTTGGGTTGTTCTAGATGAAAACATTGTATTTTATGCAGTTCCAAAAGCTTTCTTTTAAAATTATTTACAAGGCAGGCTTGTAACTTAGTATAAACTTGCTTTAAATTACAGGCAGGTTTATCCTTTTGCAGGGATAAAATTTGACAGAAAAATTTCAGATAGGAAGATGGAATTCAAAGTTAAAAAAGGTAGCATTGCCTTATACAAGTCAATTATGAATGTTCAATTTAACAGGAAAGCTTTGTACTAATAATTGTTTAATTGAGCCTAGTTAGGCCCAGACATGAGAAAGCCATCACATTTTGGATTACGTATTTTTAGTAACTTTATACATCCCTTAAAACATCTCTTGAGTATATGAGAGTACACGTGTACCATTTAGATCACCTGAAAATGTAATCATATATTTTGTATCCAAAACCAAGATATTTAATTTAAAAATATGTTTGAACATGTAGTTATGGTATTCCTGCACCTGACTCCTTGGTCTTGGAGTAACTGTGACCTCTAATTTGTCTCATGTTTGTTTCCATTCTGTTTTTTGTGTCCCTTGTGCAGTTCTTTGGTCTGGATGTAGTTTGTGTCTGTTCTCCTTTTTGTTTTTTCTTGATGCCTGAGCATGGCAGAGCTTGCTGTCTTATCAAAGCTGGACTCTGGTTCCTGGAATTTTTTGCCTGTTTGCAACAATTCCTTAGGCCAGACTTGCCACAAAGTACAGAAATTAAAGGCTTATCAGCATTTCTCCATGGGAGCATAGAGGTACATTTTCTGTTGGAAGTCTTTCTTTAATTTGGTGCTATAATTGAACTACACTTATATCCAGCATAAAAGGAGGTTGATTTATTAGTTGCAGTTAATTTAAAAGGCTGCTGGATACTTCCCCTTTCCTTCTGCAGTATGAGTGGGCTTTTTGGATTTTTTTGTAAGTTTTCAAATGAATTGAAGTATGGGACAGACCCTGACTTGTCAGGTTTATAGATGCCACTGTTTTTATAAACCTTAAATTATCTTTTAAATAGAGACTTCATAAAATAGTAGCAGCAGAGTTTTCATGATTTGTAGGAAGACCATAAATTCGTACTTAATTTAGCTGGGTTACTTTACTATTGGAAAGGTTGAATTGATCTAAAACAGTTTAGCTTGGCAAAAGTGCTAGAACTTCATATTTTACGTAAATGTGCTGAAAACTGGAAAGTTCTAGAGAAGTGATTCTATGCAGCATTCCTTGGCTGTGAAGGACAGAGCAGGGGGAGGGAGGGAAAGCTAAAATTATACATAAAAGCACGTTCAAGCTATCATCATATCCTTGACATTAGGAGTATAATCTGGGTTGTAGCTTGGCAGTAATGCCTAATGATTTTGCATCCAGAACCAGATGACATTGTTCTCCCCATTGATATGTGCATAATGTTTTTTTGTGGTTTCTATTGATGATGTATTTCCCTTTTAATCAATTTCATTTCAATTACATTATGTGCTTTCACTAGCATTAAAGGATTATAGGTTGAGAAAATAAAAACTAATTCGGTATAAAAGTATAAGTCTGAAAATGGGAGTTAATTTAAAAACAAAAACCCATTCCAATATTCATGTACTGACGACCATTCAAGAAACAAGAAATGCTGACACTATTGCCAATGTTTTGTCTTTTATGACACCTAAAATACCAGGTCTTTGAACCAGGTACTTTCAAGCATCGGGGTAGTGTTCATCAGCACCTGCTCCATCGTCTGTTGCGACCTGTGGTGTTAATTTTATTGTAAAATATGTTGTCCACAACAACAGTCAGGTTGCTAGTCAAGTACAAGGAAATGTCTTTTAATATTTAGCTCAAGTCAGCAACACTGATTTGGTTCTGTTTTACTTGCTGAGAGGTTTTTTGTTTGGCCTCTGTAGAAGGCAAGGGTAAGCTAAAGCTTTTTCATTCTAGGTTTATTTAAGAATAATATATGATGCTATCAGCAAGAAGAGAATCAGCATAGCTGCTACTAAGACAAAACTATATCTAGACTTGAGGTTTCAGCAGTTGGTAAGGTTATTTTAAGATGCACTCACCATTTGAAGATGTTCCATTAATGCTTAAAGATTAGCATGATTTTAAATGGCAGGAAATTTGATAGAAACATTTAGAGTATGGTGGATGGGCTGTTTTCAGAAGTCAGCTTCTGTGAAGTTTGGCTATAATCCTCCTCAGTTTTATGTTTCTAAAACATGACAGTGTCTTCTCTAAAAACATTTATCTGGTTGAAAATAAAGCGGAAGAAGAAATTGCATGATAAACCAGGGTGTCATTCACTGAATTCGGTGTTAGTTCAGAAGTGATGTGGAAAAAAATGCATTTACAGAACTTTTAATATAATACCTGTACTTACAGTGCCAAATACCATAAAAGCTTTGTGCAGCAACTGAACATAAGCATGATGAGCTGTCAGCTGAACCAGGTCATTAGGAAACTCCTCATCTCTCATTTTCTCTGGCCACTTTATTTTCTTAGTTCTAATTTTCATAATTTTTACTGTATTTCAAAATAAAGGAAAAACCGTGCTAAGTTCAAGTTTCAGGGGGACAGCGATGTCCATGATGTCTTAATTAAATCACAAATTGTGGGCAGCATATTGATTATTGGTCTCGTAGCTGGAGCCTGCATTGACACTGTTGGGCTGTGTGTGTTCTGGCCTCTGCCACCAGCCACATGAAGGAGACAAGAATTCAACCAGCCGGTGTGGTGTAAAGGTGAGAACTCTTGGCAGCAGTTATGCACTCAGGATTTTCTAGGTTTGCTGATGCGATTTGGAGGTGCCTTCCTCAGGTGTCCAAGCTATGAGTGGCATCCTGTAAAGACTTGGGAGGCTGGTGAGGGCTGGTGGAGATGAAAGGAAGTGCCTTTAGGAAGCAGTTCAGGACTTGCCTGAAGGTTGTGATCCTCTCCATGGGCTGTACATGGATCCAACTGGCAAGCAGGAGTGGGAAGCACTAACATTGCTCCTTGCAAAAGTCTTGATGAGCTGTGCTTGAAAAGTACCTGACTCAGCACTGCACTCTACGCTATTGATAGTCAGAACATCCAGTCCCTTTCTGGGAATAAGGAAGAAGATTTTGACCTACTTTAATGGAAGTGTAGCACTTAAAATATTCTCTTCAGCCCTAGGATTGAAAGCAGTGTCCTACTTCCCACACAGGAGTCCAAAACCCCTCTCCTGTCACCTTTGCAAATCTGTTTCCTTCCTCAAAGCCATGACCAGCGGGCACCAAGGGAAACTGCTGTGCGTAGGTGTAGAAAGCATTTCCTCGTGCACCCGGTGAGTTATGAAGCTCTCCTGCAGGATATCGTGGGTTACTGAAGTTGCACGAAGGTTGACAAAGTGAGTAGTTTTGTGGAAGAAAAATCCACTGGGGTTGCTCAAACAATTCTGATTGATAGAGCTCTCGAATGGCAAATTGCTGGTGGCAGGGAGAGGTTTTAAATTACTTGTTTTGCCCTTTTTTCATCTTCTTTTTCTCACTGTTCTTTTCCTGAATCTAGCAGCAGGAAAAAAAACCCCACTATTTTACAAGATGGATCTTTGGTCTGAACTATGACAAACTTTTCTTGCACTCTTGGTTGTGGAAAGCTTCTATCTTCCTTGCCCAAACTTAGTAGTATTTTGGAGGGTCCTTCAGTTCTTTGAGGATTTCAGCCTCATTATTAGAGTCGGAAATTAGAGCTGCACTCCCCACCTGTAGTGCACGGTCCATAACCAGCACATCCATGTCTGCAGCCTCAGAAACCTATTGCTCTGCTTTTCTCATACTTCCCCTTTAGGCCTGGCAGTGCAATAAATAGTGCTTTTCACAATTTCAAATATCCATTTTATAGGTGTTGTAAAAATATTAATTTTAGAGGTCACTGTTCAGGTTTTGATTTTTTTGTTAGCTTAGAATGGCTGAAGTATTCAAAGAAAGAGAAGCAGGATATAAAAAAAAAGGAGTAGCTCCCTGTACTTGCAGTAATGCACACCATGGGATTGATTCATGTAACACTTCTGTGATCAGATCCCTACAAGTGGTGTGGTGTGTGATTAAAGATAGAGGAGATCGGAATGAGGAGTAGCCAGCTGTGCTTAGAGTCCTTGTGGCAGCAATTTCCCCCCGTAGCTGTTTCCTTACGTGTGACAGGATGATAATACTCATCTGTCTGAGGCTTAACTCATTCCTGGTTTTATAGCAAGGTGAAAAGTCTATATATAGTTTAATAAAACCCCCAACAAGCGATTACAGAGCAGTGTTTCTTAGTATTTAATAATTCGCCTATTCAAGAAACTGTCTGTATTAAGGAATAATTGAAACATATTTACAGAGCAAATTCGAAAGAAA
>VYZT01024227.1:68723-87015 GCA_013400735.1 Pomatostomus ruficeps | reverse complement strand
CGAAAGAAAAATAATAGCATTATCAAGCTAAAAAGCTACAGCACATCATTATTATATACTTACTTCATGATTCAGCAGCTGAGCTGTTTTTGTGCATGTAAATGATTTTTACTTAATGGATTATTGCAGCAGTTGTGAGTGAGCAGCGCAGGACTCTCCGAAGGGCGTACCTTGAGGACACTGCAGCAGCAATATTTTGCTGTGTCACGAGATTTTATCATGCATAAAGGACAGATTCCCTCATACTCGGGAGTTTTCGGATGGAAACCACAGTTCCATTTCTGCTGCCAGCGTACAGCAATGCAAAACATTCTTAAAAACAAACTGGTTCTGTTAGTACAGGGCTTCTTTTTTTCCTTTTCATTTAAATATTGCCTCATGAAGTGTCTAACTTACAGCAGCAGTTATATAAACTACATCAAGAAAATGAAGAAACTTATGTCTACTTAAAAGAATTTTATGAGTGGTATCTTTTATTTCTTATTTTTGAAGCAGGAGCAATAAAAATATAAGTGGATTTTAGTTTGCTGTTACAGTGCTCTATATTTGTCAAGTCCTATTACTAAACAAATAGTAAAAATACTGTGTTGATTTTATTGCTTTAGCAATACAGTTACCAGAACCACTTTACTACACTTCTCCAAGATTTCCAACATGTTTGAGAGTTAGTACATAGAAGTAATTTCTCAGGTTTGGGCTGCATCCAGTACATTATGGAAGTGATCTTTCTACACAGCCAGAGATTTGGGTACTAGATAATGCAGGTATAGTTGCACTAGGATGAGATTTATCTCCAGAAAAAAAAAATTAAAAATGTAATTACCAGTAAACTGCATTGAACTGGGGATCTGTCCTAAAATAAGGGCAGTGATGCAAACATTAGCTAATAGATATTAACTAACAGGCAACTACAAATAAAAGGGGGAGATTTGTCATTTCTAGAACAGTTTATCAGTCCTGGGGATGGTCTCAATTACAACTCTGTGTCTGTGCCAAGCATTCTTTCTACCCCTAAATGTGTAAAACCTGCATGATGTGTCTGTAGGCTGTGCAAGTACAGTGTTGTGTTGACTTGTGGTTTTCATGAAGGACAACATCCTTCTACTGCACTGATAAAGTCGAGGGAAGAATGGAGAAATATCCAGCAAGCTTTGGCATTTCTCATGGAGCCTTTAATGTCAGGCCAAGAAGTAACAGAGCTACAGAGAAATGTGAGGATGCATAGAATGAAGCTGGTAAAATTGTTTGCTTTGGCCTTCCCTCAAACATCTACGTGATAGCAGGAAACTTTTTGTTGAACTTGAGAGTCAAATAAATTAAAACAAACATTCCTACTTAAAGGAACCTCATCCCAAGCCAAAGTGTAACTTTCAGGTTGTTGAAGTATAACACTAATACAAAATTCTGGGGCTTGCCAAGATGCTGTTTGATGTCTGCGTTACCAAAACCATGTTACTGTTTTCGCTACTCTTGGCAGTGGCTGCTTCAGTGAGGAGACACCAGCTGAGCACCTGTGGGCACAGTACCTTTTAACTCTGATCCCCCAGAAGAAGGTTTAACAAATTCTGTGGAGATTTGCTCTGTGAACATTTTATTTCTGGCCTGAATTCAGAGTTCTGTCCCTGGGTTTCGCAGTGATGTGATGAGGCACAGTTATGCCAGCGAGCTCATGAGTGGAAGAAGAAAGGTGGTCTAAAAATTGTCTAGGATTTTACTTAAGATGACACGACCTGGAAGTTTCTGTCATTTCTAGTCAAATGCAAAGGAATTTGTTCTTTGAGTAATGCACCTCCTTCAGGTTCTTCAGGTGGTAGGAAGGATCTGAGCCTGTAAAGGACTCAGATGAACTTCCTTGGATCTGAGGTTTAGACAGGAGAGCAGTTACTCTTGAAAGCTGCCCTGTTGGCTGTGTTTCTGTATCTTTACAATAAAAGTAACTCCCTCCTGTGATGAGCTGTGCTTGGAAGCTGAAATGTATCTTAGGCTGTCGCCTGTGCTGTATTTTTAATATTGAGGACATTACTTCCTGGAGCTCTGAATGCAACACTCCTTAAAAGCCGTGTGTGTGCCTACTTTTCAGAGGGGGGCAAAGAAAAGGATATTGTGTATTTATGCCTGTACTGAAGTTTTGCAGTCCTGTTGATCTCTGTAGCCACACTGCAAACAGCTTTTCAAAATTTGGTGTTGAGGCTGAATTGCTTTATGTTTTAATTTAAATCCTTGTATGCTGTGATGGCAGAGCCTACAATTATTTTGTACACTAATTTTCACTTGGAGCTCAGTCTCTTGTCTGGGGCGTACAATTGCATGTTTCAGTTATGGTTTATATGCCCAAGCCTTCCTAAATACTAGAATGTCTCCAATTCTGACATACTTTCCCTGTGTAGTCAATGTACAGTCACTCCTGTGTGTCTGCCTACCCCCGTTCCTTTTAAAGTAAGTTGTGTATCGGATATTTGTGTTTCCATTTATGTCTGATATTTTGGTGCCCTTTCTTTCTCCACGTATAAGAATCCACTTGCATCATCTCAACTGATTTTACCAACATCCTTCTTACTTATGCTCCTTCACACACTAAATTAGCATTGAATTATGTGTTGCATGAATTTACACAGACAAAAGGAAGAACATTTCTTGTGTCTTGAATGAGGAAATGAGTACAGTTAAAACCTTGTGAAGGCCTGCCATCTGCAGAGAGGGACAGTATCTGTGTTCCTTGAGAAGGAGAAACACAGTGCAGTGTGCATTGCCCTGTCAGAGCACTCGCATCCTTTATACAAGGGACAAAAGAAGGGCTCCCAAGTATTCCTCAGGTTTTCAGACAGAGACTTCATTTATTAAACTGGCACAAATGGAAAAATGTTGGTACAAAAACGTTGCATATTTGAAGGTACAAGTGAGAAAATGTACAGAAACAATTCTCTGATGATTCAGCTTCTACTTAGATCCTTATCTCAGAATCCAGAGCCGCGTTCCCCTAGTCATTATTTCTTCTGTGTGGATGTTATATTTTATATACATTTTCATCTGCGTGCATCAATGAGGCAGAATGCCTGCTCTGAGTAAGCACTTCGGATTCCATCTCCAAACTCTGCTCTAATCAATATTGTTTGCAGTGACAGAGTGCTATGTAGAGTCTCCTTTTCTTGTCTAACCTCAGACGGGAAATACAACAGATGGGTTTCACCGTGCATTTTTGGCAAGGAATAGCATGAAAATAGAAATAAACCTTATTACATATGTGCTTCTCAGCACGATGCTTGTAATCTGCAATAAATATCACTAAAAAAGTGCAAACTTATTGCCAGTTAACCATTAATCAGGGGAAAAAAATTAATAGAATGAGCTTAAGAGCAAATGCATCTTAACCTTTACATTAAAAACTGGTGGTAGGGTGGTTTTTTCCGCGGTCTCAGATGAGATGACACTATAACTCAGTGTGCTGCCATGAGCTGAATGAAGATGCAGTTACATCTTTTTCCAGAAACAGCAAATCCATTGTTGTGTGAGCAAGATAACAAACATGTAAAATAGACCAGACTAAAGGAAGGAATATAATTAGAAGACAAAACTGCGTACCTCTAATTTTGTTTTCAACAGTGCGTATTTCCACAAATTACCAATTAACATTTTGAGTGACCTGAAATCTACCATTCCATGTAAATCACCTGGGTTTAGTAGATACTCAGTCTTTTCAAGAAAACTGTAGCATGTTTGCTGAGCTCTAGATGATCCAACTTTTTTCAAGACTTTTGAGATGATAAAGTGGTTAAATCTGTACAATACTTCTGGCTGGAATGGAGATGATAGAGGTTGTCTGTGGTTGCCTGTGTGGGGTAAGAGTCCTGGGTGCCTCCATTTCTGAGCTGTGCATCCTGTCCCAGTTCCAGTGATGCACAGCTGCCCTGGGGGCTTTTTGGAGGTCATAGATGAGGATGGGTGTTTCTCCAGGACTATCAGCAAGATTTAATTTTAATAATGGTTCATCCAGCCTCTTGTGCAGCTCAGTTCTTAGACTAGTTTCTGTGTGTTAGTACATTAAGTTATTTATTTTTTAAAAAATCCTATCAACTAGGATAAATAAAAGCTTAAAATATTTTTAAATGTAGAGATTAATGGTTGCTTGACTTCTTTGGATAAGGCTAGATTTCTGGACTCCCTGTGAGATGCTGTGTTCTGTAGGATAATGCATTGTGGTTCTTTCTGCTCAGGACTGGACGGTATTTTCCTAACAGTGACTTCTTCAAATCTCTCCTTCAAGGAGACATTAATCCCAGTGCCACCTCTAGTATGCCATGAAATTCAAAACCTTTCAGGTTTTCCATTATGTAGCAGGTTATATCGATTTTGGTCGTGATCCTGGTCATTCTGTGTTCTCCAATGGCCAATGCAACCTTCTCTGACCCACCACAGACTCGTCAGCCGTGTCAACTGTTCCCTGAGAAAACAAGATGTTCTCTAACTGAAGGCGCTGAAGGAAAAATTGATGTCACCTGTTCATCCTTCCCATTCAATGCTTCCATTCTTTCACTGATGTCAATTCTGTGCTTCTAATAAAAACAGTGAAGATTCAACTGCAGCAAGTCATGCAATCCCAGAGCAAATGAATCTTTTACTTCTTTCTGTCAGTCAGCTCAACGGTGGATTTTACACACATATGCAACACCTTCAATTATATATTTTGATACTGGTTGGTTGAGTAATATCAAAAGAAATGTATCTGTTCAAATCCAGTGTAAATCAATAAAAGCGTAGAAGTGTAAGAAAACAGAATGAAAAATAAAATGTTTTCTGCACACGTGGGGCTTCACGGCCCTCAGTAACTCAGGTTTTTGGTTTTCCTGAGTGTCAGAAACCTTAAAGCCTTTGAGACTGAGTTGGCTTCCAGAGGACACATTTCATTTCGCTCTCCCTCATCACACATTTCGTTTCGCTCTCTCCCTCATCTCCCACCGTGTCTGGGCTGCGAGGTTCCTTACAGACACACGTTGCTGCTCTTGCACAGGCTCCATGACCAGGACAGAGGAGAAGTTAAAAGAGCATGAATTAATTTAATGCAATCTCTGTTTGCTTTGACTTTTCCAATTCAGCACTAGCTGAACACTAGTTTTGTGTAAGTAATAGGTAATGTGGGGCTGTTTCTACTCTTCAGCTTTAGTAAGATCAGAAAATCTTTTGCGAATGAGTATTTTCTTTTTTTTAAAAAAATAATTAAGTTTCTTCATGTTATTCTGTTGACAGTCTCTTGAAGACAATGTTTTGGCATGGCTGGATCACAATGAGCCATAGAAAGTTGGTTTACATATTTTATTGAGACCACAGATGTTATCTTAAACACAGGCTCTGCATTCTTACTCTCCTTTTCTGACATACAATTCTCTCCCCCCTCTTTTTTCTTTTTTTTTAAGAAAGGAAAACTGCACTAAACAAAATTTTAAGCAGATATTTCCATTGTAACAATATCTAGCTATTTAATAAAAAATGACAAATCAGCATATTAAGCCTCAAATATTTTCATATAACATCCCTGTTGCCTCATGCTATGTCTGTCTGTTCTTGTTCCCCCATCCCTTTTGGCCGACTCTTCAAATGTAGAAAATCTGCTCCACCGTATCCTTGTAAAGTCCCATTTCTCTACAATGTTACATGCTCTAGTGAGCCATTTAACGTAACCTCAGTTGTTTTTGTTTACTGATGCTGTAAATTTTGGGTATTTCACTCTTCCTCACCCCAAAAGCCCAGCGGACCAAAAGGACAGTTTGATCTTTTCAGATACAGTTACTTCTAGAGAATGAGTTTTCCCTTTTGGTGACGGGATTTCCTCTTTTGGGGGTGGGGGAAATGTCACATTGAAAATACACTGCGCTCAGCAAAGGGAGTAACTGAACAATTTTAAAATGAGAACTTGACTAAAACTAGTTGGAGGAAAATGAGGGCGATAGCTTAACTTCTGACATTTTTAGTAGCTCTTGCTTTATCTGTTGCTGTATAATCAAATGACATGTCTTAAATATTGGGATATGAAAATTTTTTTCCTTTCCTCATTGCACCCATTTTTGTCTTTTTAAAAGAGAAAAGACTTAAATCCAGTCTTCCTAGACAAAATTACTTAGACACAATACTCATAATGTTTAATAATAGACATAAAAATCAATTTTTCTATACTACTGCTGTCCTATAATCACGGATACCAATACTGTTATTGTTTCTGGATATTTGAAGTATTTATAGTAGGAAGTATGTTAGTGCTGGATTTAAGAGAATGGATCAGGTACTTACCAAAGCACTGTGGATGTCAGTCTGGGAAGACCTTGGTACTACTATAGGTTGTTCTGCAAAGATTTTCCAAAAAACCCCAAGTGATTTCAATGATGATCAATTTTTACTCCTGTATCATCATCCTGGTTATTAATCAATTCTCCACCTTTTTAATTTTGTGCATGTATTATTATTAAATCTGATTTTTTTTTTTATGACTCCTGCTTTCTTCTTCTGACATGTTCAACACTTCATATGATTAAATAACTGTTTAAATGGCTGTGTAGCACAAGTAGTTCTGTATACTCGGTGAAGTTTGTGTGTTTGGAGACTGAGTCAAATTATGTGGACCTTCTCATGGGACTAAAATATTCTTTCTAGATTCTTCACTGGTGCAAAATAGGAAATAATTCTTCTTCCCAGAGCTGCTGAGAAAATTCTGGGTGCCCCGGACATGACAATGCTACAAAATGAAGAGATACTGTTGAAAATTCTTGTTTGATTTGTTACTTTGGTTTCAAGTGTTTGGGTTATTGAAAGGATGAGGATGTTTGCTTAGTTGGTGTGGGGAATTTCTGCTTCAAACAAGATGAAACGAGTTTCTCCTTGAATGGCTGTAGCTTTTCACCCATTTTTAAGTGCTGTCCATGCCCAGGACTGCTGCGGGGAACTTTGCTACCTTGTTAAATTACTCACAGTTCTTCCTTTTTTAAACTTCATTGAGTTTTCCCTCTGTGCTTAAGTAAAAAGCAAGCTTGTTCAAATAATCTAAGTCTTATAAGTGCCACGTAAGGTTTTAGGATGCAGTGGAAGCTGTTCTCCCTCACTTGTCAGTTGTAGGTTCACTTGGGTGGTGGGGCAGAGATGCGTGTCTGGAGCAGGGATTTACAGCCCAGATTAAGTTACAACACTTGTATTTTTCCATTATGTATTATTCAATACATTTTAGCAAAGAACTGACATAGGGTACTGTGTCAGGGTGCTGTGGAGTTCCGCCTTCACTACACAATCAGTTGCTGCTTTTTGGAGAATTTACAGAGGTTTTGTCTTCACAGAAAGAAGCGTCGAGTACAGGCAAATACTCTGGTTTGAAGCGTTAGTATTGCCAGTACTTCTAAAAATGGTTAAGCTTTTTTTTTTTTTTTTTTTTTTTGGCAGAACCATTTTTTGAGCTTCTGAGGGGTATTAAACTGTTGGAAAAAAGGCATGTAGGAACAGACAAATATAAAAATAAATGTTAAGCTGTTGTTTCTGATTTAACCATTGAAACTGCTCTATTCTTACTCCTGTTGGAAGAGGGGCGGAGAGAAGAAGTCTCGCTTGGGTGAGATGTTAGTTAGTGTGGTTAGTAATTAGCTAGTGTGTATTTTACCTGGTTTAATACCTTCAGTTAGTGGGTTGTCTGTATTCCAGACAGCTTTGAAAACAAACCTTTCACGGAAAAATAGGTTTATATCATCCAAATTGAACAGTATTGTCATTCCAGATAGGCTAAATATGTTCTGTTATCTGTGATCCAAAGAGCTTATGAAGGGATAGAGAAGTAGGAAAAAAGTCCATCTTCTCTTCTTAAAGAAGAGGGAATTAATAAATATGTGTAAAACCGCCCAAAACCTTCCTCGTGCATGCAGAGCTCTGATGAGAAGGTGGGCAAGGGAACTGAGGTGTGTTGGCCTCCTTCTGGACAGGTAGGGAAGCTCAGGAGCATTTTCAATAGAGGTGTTCATGCTTAAGATAATTGAGGTTTTTTAATCAACTGGTAGTTTCTTTCCCAGTCAAAACAATAGCTGAAACCTAACCAATGTCAGCTCTGCAGTCAGTTTATTATGGGATTAAGTAGATCTGGAATGTTATCTCAAGACTATTATTAACTGTTAATTGACATTTAATTCCAGCTGGTTTAAATATAAACACTTTTCTGTTAGGAGTTTGTTTTGCAGGACAAAGGGAAAAGCATATTTGTATACACACAGAGAGAGAGGCAGGTTCAGCGCTGTCTGATCCAATACAGCACCAAGGGGAAACGGCTGTGATTTAATGAGCACCAGGCTGAATGAAGTTCATAACTAGCACTGCGTTATTGATGTTCTTGGAAGGGTTTGAGAAAACTCCTTGCCCTGCACAGGGCTTCAGAGTTTAACCGCTGAGACAGGTGGTGCCAGGAGAAGGGTTGTGTCTGCAGAACTCGAGAGCTGGGTCGTTCACTTCGGTAATTGTGTAATTAAAATGCAGCGTTTCGTTGAACACGCCTCACTCAGCAGAGAGAGAGAGGTCCTCCAGCTCCCTGAGCCTCTGCAGAAATCCCACCCTTTTGGCCAGAGGTCTGTACCCCTGCTGGCTGCTCAAGCCAGGGAGGATCCCCTTGGGAGGGGCAGTGGGTTCAGAGCCTCTGGGGCAGTCCTGGACTGCGCTAAGGACGCCGAGTGATTTAACAATATTGTTTGATTGTTCTGGGGATGGTGAGACAGGTACAGGCAAAGACTCTGGTTCGACGCCTTGGTATTGGCAGTGCTTCTAAAAATGGTTAAACCTGCTTAAGCAGTAGTAGTTTTTGGCAGGACCGTCTCTTTCAGAGGTTCTGAAGACTGGTGTGCCAAAGGCAGCCCTGTGGTGTGCAGGGCAGCTTCTTTCACCTCTCTGGAGGAGTCTTCACCCTTCATTTCTAAACCACAGTGTTTTGAAATCCAGACATTATCTCTTGTTCAAAAAAAAGAAAAAAAGCTCTAGCACAGCCCTCAGCACTTGTGTGTTTTATGGAATACTGCGGAGCTTATTGTGAATTAATTCAAGACTCATAAAAATTAGTATTTACTGCTACTAAGAGGGGCGGGCTTCTACCTTATGAGCTACCAGGAGTGAAAAAACAAGCTGAGGTTTGGGTTTTGGCGGCCTCTTGAAGGTCAGGGAGACCTTGGTTGTTGGAGTAAAGCATCCACCAAGCCCGAGCGTGACTCCAACCACAGAGGCCGGTCCCTCAGTACGTGCCCAGCGTTGTCCGAGATCGGGAGACAGGACACGTCACTCAGGACCATCTGCTGAGTGATGATGCTGCAGAGTCCAGACGCGGCCCTTGTGTCAGCACCTGCAGGCACAGCTTCCTTCTGTGTGTCTGAACTCTCAGCACGATGGCGGGTGCAATGAGAACAGAGTGGTTGCTGCTGGAAAACTCGGCTAAAGAGCTGTTTCTTCCCGCAGAAATTCACCACCAGGTGTTACTCAGAAAGAAAGAACATTTTTCTAAAAGGCGGGGTGTTGCAGGAGAGGTTACCAGTGGAGTATTGAGCTTGGCTTGCTTCACGTGGATTGCCTGGCATGAGTAGAGGGGCTGTGCTAATGGCTAGATTGGAAGGCATCCTGAATGTAACAAGGATATTGTATAGAAATTATGTGGAACACTGGGCTAATAGAAGTAGAATCAAATTCAAAGTATAAAATTGAAGGTCATATCTTCTAAGTGAGTAATAGCAGAGTTTTGCAAACTAGAAACTTGCAACAAGATTCTCATTATAGATAAATAGTACTTGGATGGTCACGGGATATGCTTTAGCAGCCCCTGTGATGTGCATAAAAACAAGTGAACAGAATATTCTGCTCTATCAGTATGAGTTCATCATTTCTGAACCGTTTAATGAGTAAGGTGAAGAGGCTGTCATCTCAGAGGGAGACAGGAGGAATATATTCATCCTTAGATACTGTGTGGAGCAAGAGGGAAAAGAACTGAAAGCCAATGGCTGCAGAAGAAAAAGATGGTACAAACAACTGCTGAATGAATTGAGGTTGAATTCTGGAAGAGGATTCCTGGTGGGCAGAGCACCCAAAGTCCACCACAGCTTTCCAAGGAGAACAGTGACAACAACAACAACAAATAGCAGGGATTTTCTTAATCAGGAAATTTAAATTCATGTAAAAAATTATTTTACATACCTCCTATAACATCCCACACCCCAAGGGAAATGTTCTCACACTTATGATTGTTACTCAGGGGTTGCGGCCAGAACCTCAGCCCCACCTTCAGGCTCGTCCTCCGCCTCACCACCATGGACAGGGAAATCGACCCACTGAATGTCCTCATTTATCCGAAACCTGTAGGTGGGCTGGGCCACCGCCACATCTCCCCTGTTTTTACTTAATAAATTGAAAAAATAATTAAAAACAAGCTTCTTTAACAAACAGAAGGCAAACCAAAGTAATATAATGATGAGGATAACAGAACAAATGTCCTTAATTACGGAGGTCCACCACCCTGAGAGTCCCCATCCTGAGAGTGCGTCTTCTAACCAGGTCTTCGACTCCTCCTTTATCTGGTGGATCATGTCCTGCATCTTCTGGATCGTCTGGTGGATGTCTGGGGCCTTAGATGACAAGTTGAAGCAGCAAAGTCCCTGAAACTCCTGGCATTCGTGGTGGTGTAGCAGCAGGAGATAATCAATGGCAGCCCAATTCTGCAATGTCACCTTTTTGGTTATCTCCTCGTCCTCTAGGAGGTCACTAATGCCGTTTGAGGTAAGATTGGCTTGTTTAGCCACCCAACACTCTAGGGTGCCCAATTCCCCTAGAGACTTCACTGCCGCCACCCATGGCAAAAAAACGAGAGATAGCGGAGCGTTTTAGATGAGACCAATGAGTAATTTCGGCATCGCAATTTTCATCCAATTTGTTTAAACTTCTCTTTTTGTGTGCCAATTCGGTTTCGTTCTTCCAATCAGCAATTTGCGTCATGTTGGGGGTAAACAGCGTCAAATGCCCTAATGTGCATGGGCCTCCAAGAAGGAAAAATGGGATGCCAGCCCAAGCACGGTCGCCGCGTAAACGGAACAGTCCCTTGGGTAACTTTCTAGGAACTTGATCCAGGGTGAAAGCCATTTTGATGCAGGCGATGGCTTCGCACCACTGGGCGGCCTGATACTTCCTTTTGTGCTGGGCAACATTGATGTAAAGCTGCTTCTGAGTTGGGGGTGTGAAAATAAACTGGACGCAGTAGGAAGCTGAGGAGGAACAAAGGAGGTCAAATTCGGCAGGCTCATCGGGTAGCCTCAGGAGGTCTTTTACCCAGTCCCTCCAAAAGATAAGGGCGTTTTTAGCTGGGCCTTGGATGTTAACTACGGTGGCTGCCCTAGCTACCTGGTGAGTCCGCCTCCAGGAATTGCACAGGGAAATCAACGGAGGGGTGCTCAGAAGCACGCAGTGGGATCCCCACCAGGCAGGTCGACATGGGGTGTTCCGGGTCTGCTCCACTTAGGCAGATGTGGTCCTGCTTCAGGGACTTTGCTAACAGCACCCAGACGTTGGACCTCGGTTGTGGGATGATCCGTGCTTCGCCTTGTAAGATGCAGGACAGGAGGAGGACGCTCACTCCCAGAAGGGCTCCGGATCTTATTGCAGGGTGGTAGGCCATATCTAGGTGTAAATGAAATCCACATCAATTAGATCACTTAAATAAATAACATGAGGGTGTTATTGGGTACCTAAAATAAAATCTGTATCTCTGTGACTGTAAAGAAGGGCAGCGTTTGGGAGGTTGGGGGAGTCCTTCCTGTGGCGTCTCCGCTTCCAGGCGGTGGCATTCACGTCCTTGTCTGGCATAGATGGGACATAGGGTTTTACCCATTTGGCCGGAATCCATTTAAGTCCCTGAGGTGTCGACACACTTGCATACCCTCTTCCCCAAGTAATGAGGCGGTACGGACCTTGGACTTGTTGAGTTTCTGGGTCTCGAATTAGCACCTATGGATTGTCTTTCAACTTCTGCTTCTCATGGTTATTGAAGTGGCGGTAGATTGGAGGCTCAGGCTCTTCAAAAGTCCCATTCAGGAAGGTAATGGTGAAAAGAGCCTTGGCTAGCCTGAATATAGGCGGGTGGCATTATGTGGTGTCACTTTGTTGTAGGAGGACCCTCTTCAATGTTTGATGGGCCTTCTCTACAATTGCCTGCCCAGTTGGGGAATGGGGGATGCCGGTGACATGGTGAATCCCCCATTGCTGGCAGAAGCTCTCAAATTCATTTGAGGTACAGGCACGGCCATTATCAGTTTTAATTTCCTTCGGCATGCCCAGCACAGCGAAGGCCTGGACAAGGTGTTTCTTGACATCCTTGGCCTTTTTGCTGGCATGGGCAGAGGCATACACAACCCCAGAGAAGGTATCGATGGACACATGCACATACTTTAATCTACCAAATCACTGTCCACTTGACCACCCGGTGGTCAGCAGGTGACTTGCTCAAGTGTTCCGGGAGCGGGACTGTCCACAGCAAGTTAGTCTTGGTGTGAGCTCCTGCTGGAGCTGTCTGCTCTGAGTGCCACAGTAGGGCTGGCAGCAGGCGTTGGAAACAGTAGTGAGGAGGCACAGGTAAAGGAGGAGAGAGCGACTCAATGTAGCAGCAAATTCCAGTNAGGAGAGAGCGACTCAATGTAGCAGCAAATCCCAGTCTTTATTCCCTGCCCCAGGGGACAGGAGAACTCAACAACAAAGGATACAGGCTACAAAGAGCAGGGAGCAACCCTTACACAGGGTTATACACCGCAACAAAAGGGGAGGAACAAAGGGATAAGCCAATGGGGAAATGACATGTAATGATGGGTACCCAATAACATTGACCAAGGGGAGGAACAAATTCAACCAATGGGGAGCCTAGAACAACAGAACTTTCCAGAACTTAATGAATATGTATTAAGGTAGGGAGGAGACACAACCTATGATTGATACTCAGGGGGTGCAGCCAGAACCTCAGCCCCACCTTCAGGCTCGTCCTCCGCCTCACCACCATGGACAGGGAAATCGACCCACTGAATGTCCTCATTTATCTGAAACCTGAAGGTGGGCTGGGCCACCGCCACAGACCGGTGCTTCTAAGAAATATGTTACGCCTGTAGTGCTCCTAATGCTTTATTCAGACAATTTTCTTTATCTGGGCAAAGTGTGGATGTTATCAACTATACTCGAGACAATCTGCTCTGGAAATAAAAGCCTGGTGGGATAAATGTTGTGATACAATTGCCTTGATATGTAGGCTAAATGTATAAAAATAAGAGAAGAACATATTTAAGTGATGTATAAAATATGTCACCACAAAAGAATGTACAAATATCCTTCAAAGAGAGCTCAAAAGTTCCAAAACAACACTCCAGGGAAGAAAATTTAGGAGAAAGTAGATTAGCTACAGATACTCATTTCTGGATGGTTTTCTTAATAGTTGCTGATTTGAGAAAGCTGATAGGTTCTTAAAAGCCAATTTTAGATTTTAATGCAGTATCAACTGTTTTCTTAAATTCCTTATGGTCTCAAAATTGCACCCATGAAACATCAGCTATGTTTACCAAAATATTTTCAAATTTAGATGAGGGTTGCAACACAGGGAGATAGTTCAAAGAAAGAAGTGTGTATCTAGTGTTGACAGTTTTGCAAAATGATGTGAATATGCATTCAGAATTTTCACTGTAACTGAAAAAAATAGATTTTTACTCTTCAAAAAAAAAAAAACCCCACCCCAAACCCCAACCCTATCATTATAACACATTTTGACTTTAAAAATAGCATTTGTTCTTGTGCTTTAAAACAGAAAGTATCAAGCCTTTTTAGTGGAGCAATTTATCACCATTGAAAACAAATGCAGAGAAAGAAAACTCTATTGGGTTCCTATCTTTTTGTTAAGTTTCTGTGCAAAAAATAGATCCTGTGAATCTGCGCCTTTCAATGCCCTACAAGAGGGCAAAGAATAACAAGAAAAGCTCAACCAAAAAGCCAATAACCTGCGTTCATTGTTGTATCATGGTAACTGCAGAACAAGTGCTGTAAATGTGACAGTTTAATAATTGAGTAAAAGCAATGTTCAGATCACTGAGAACACGGAGGTTGCCTGGCCCCCAGCCCAGACCTGCCCGTGGTGCTGCAGGGTGGAACTGGATGATCTTTAAGGTCCATCCCAACCCAAACCCTTCATTTGCTGTGGTAGCTGGACACAGACAGGGTAAATGCAGCTGTCTGAGAGGCAGCATTTCACAGCATGGTAGAGATTTAGCAGAAATGCTGGTACTTTTGGAGAACCAGGGGTCAAGTAGGAGGTGCTTGCTTTGAATCAGACTAGTAGCGCAGGAGTAGACAAATTCTAAATTGCTTTTAATTGAGTAGCTTAAGATTTTCAATAATTCCAGTTTCCAAGAAAAGAATGAGACAATTTAGTCTTGAAGTACTTAATGAAATGATTATCGAACTGGGTCAGGCCATAAAGTGCCCTCTAGCCCAATGTCCTGTATGAAGCAGAAAACAAAACCAGGCCAATTATGAATGGTATTTCTAATACTTCCAACCTTCAGACATTTCCAGAGTATGGACATCCAACCTGACACAGCCTCTGTGTTGCACTCAGTCGTATATAGAGATATAGATATACAGATATATATTTATTTTTTCCCCCCTGGAAGCCAGGCTGGTGCTCTCTTTGACTCCTGTGGACTTAGGTCCCTGCATTCATCTGCGAAGGAGGAAGGTGTATTAGAAGAAAATGTACCAGGATTGAGTGACTGGTGCCAGATAAAGAAGTAATAATGGGCGTTTTTGACCACTGGAATGGCTCACAGATGTTTAGCATAGAAATGTTGTCGTTTGGGTGATAAGGTAAAGATGCCCTGGCATGTTTGATTATAACACTTAACATTACACATTTTAGAGCAGACTAGGTGTACATATCTGCATGTGTGCGGTCTTAATATCAGGGATAAATTTGCGTAATTATAGCTCCTAATTTGTCTCGTTGCAGCTATTTTTGGAAGTTAAATAATTGCTGATAGAAGGGAGTGGTAATTTATGGCAAGAGAGAATGCTCTCGCCTCATCTTATGTGGAGGGTGGTGGGTGTAATTCTGAAGCTGGTCCTGTTCGCTGCTTCTCTAAAATATGCACTGCTGCTATCTGTAGGCACGTTTTGGGGACTGAAAAGATTCACAGCAGTGTGGGTATTTTCTTAGTAAATGAAGCGATCACCAGGCAGAACGCTTGTAAAATATTTAGATAAATGGTTGTCTGTAAGTGGGGATATGTGGGTATGTTTTCTAAATAAAGATATTTAATTTTGAAAGAAAATAACATAATAAATTTCTGGTTGCTAATAATATGCCAGAGAATAGATTTTTTTTTTAAACTGATCTAGGTTGCCACAGTTAGGGAAGGCAGCAGCTTGTTTAAGTAGTAAGCTGTTTTTAAGGAACCGTGTCTGTTTATTAACTTAGCGATGTTCAACAAATGATTAGATTGAAATGTGGATATTGCCTTTGAGAAGATGAATGTCATGAGAAGGAGCTGATGGGATTATAACTTCGAATATGTTCCTGTTTATGTGTTTAATGTATTATTAAATGCCATTTGTTTAAGCAAGAATTAAGTTAATAATGGATCTAGTATAAACAAATACTGTTTTTATATCACTTAGGCTCTATTTGATTTTTGTTTGATGACAGCAGTTCAGAATTAAGATTCCATTATTTATTAGCTAGAAAGAAGGACGGGAAACAGCACATGTTGTGTTTAGCGAGGAAATCCATGGAAGTTCAGGAAGTGGCTAAACATTATGGATGTGAAATACTCAAAGTATAAAGGACGCTTCCAGGAAGCGCTGGATATTTTGCTATAAAAGAAATATTCGGAAGATCTGACAAGACATCAATCACGTAAAAGACATCCTGAAAGCACCACGTATCTGGCATTATAGAGGATTAACACTAATTTAGGACAGCCTTCTAATGCAGTTAGTATGGCATAGTTAGGTGGAGAGACCAAGTGCTGTGGAGTTTCAGGAACTAATAATTGTAAACTTTAATAAACAAGAGCTCAGTATTTTAGGATGTGATTCAGAGCTGTGTAGGAATAACCCAACACAGACAGTGGACACTGAGGATGTGCCTAAGTGTGTTCTTCCCAGTGGTACAGCCTTTGCCATAAGAGATGCTCCATCTTCCTCCCTGAGGAAGGAAGGACTTCTCCAACAACTTTACAGAAAGTTGGGAAAGCTCTTCTCACTGCATTTCTTAGGAGGGGAAAATACCCATGCAGAAAACATTTTATCATGTGTAAAGCACAAGACCTTCAAATTCAGCAGGGTTCGTTGTGTTCCTAAGTTCAAGCAAGTTCTTTAAACTTAAGAGTTATTCAGCAGGCAAAATTATGACAAGCAGGGTCAGTCTATCAGGTAAGACACGTGCTTTGTGTATTTAAGTACATTTGCCGTCATCCTAAATGTACTAGAAATCTTTGTGTACTCCAGTAATGACTGCTGAAGTCTGACTGTTAAGGAATTAATTTGGTCTAAATATTCCCCTGTGTAGGTAATCTGTTTTTATTACTTTTAACACCAAAATCAGCATAATATTTGAGGGAATAAATTACAAAACAAGGAGAACTCTAGAAAGTAATTATTGCAGATATGGTAGTGAATTCTCTAGCCACCACTTCACTGTGGGGTTTGTTTGTTTTTTTTTTTTGTTACTTTCGGTTGTGCTTTATAAAACATGTTTATAGACTATGTCAGCAATGTTCTTCCTCAGTTGCTGTTGCAAAGACTATTTTCGTAGTTTATCACAAAATGCCAGATTTGCTCAGCATGTAATTTAATCTTATGCTTGGAAGCATCCACATTACTTGGTTATCACAAAATTATTCTTTAATAAAAATGTATGCTTTGTGATCTATATTTTATTAATTTGGTGAGTCAGTTTATCGATTGTTGCAGATGCCATGAATGTATAATTTGTCACAGTTATTGGTTGCCTGTCAGCAGTTCGTAGCATCACAGTGCTCTTGGCTCTTGGGGCACCTCAGGAAAAAAACCTCTCTTGATCTGCAAAAGAAAAGCTTTCTCCTGTAAATTATCATCAAGACTTGGGTTGATACCGGGTTTATCACTTCACAGCGTGTATTACCCTGTATTAGCCAACTCTGTGAATGTATTCACAACGTGGCCTGCTCAGGCAAGGGCTGTGAGCAAATAAAATTTAGTGATTTTAAATGCTGGGGGTGATGTCAGAAGGAACACAATATCAGAAATGGGAGGCACAGACTTTGTCACTATTTCAGTTTGCTCTGAGCTTAGGAATTATTGGGGTCACCAGACTGGAAAAACAGAAGAAAATTCTGAGGCATTTTTATCCCCCTCTTCTACAGTAGATAGTTTTCTGCTGTAATATAATGCAGTCATGAGTTTTGTTGATTGAAAAGTTCAAGAATGAATGTTAATGATTTGAATTGAAAAAAAGGTTATGTATTCTATATATTTTAGTAAAGCAGGTATTTATACCCACAACTGTTTGACTTGAACAAGAAACTTCGCTGAGAATTTCACAGTGGTGATACAGATTAAAGCTTTGCATGCTGGAGTGGAGCTGTGTGGTTGAAACATCTGCTGGTTTCGTTTCGTTATTTTTAAAGGCTGGTTTTGCATGCTGGGAGCTTGTTGAAGGCATGCACCGAGCTTGTGTGCCATGGCAAAACCAGTGGCCGAGCTCAGATTTTGGCTGGAGTAGGTGTAGCGGCTCATATCCTCTCGTTTTTTGCATTCTCTAAAATATTAACTCTCTGGTGCTCCACAGCAATCGGTTGTGATTTAGGCAAGGGCATCCTTCCACATGAAGCACAACAAGTTCCCTGGGGGTTTCCCAAGTTTTTGGTCTCTATAATGAATATACAGTGGGGAGACTACATAAAAAAAAATCTGGGAAAAGGCCCTGCTCAAAATAAGAACGGCAGAGGGAAGTTAAAAAGGGGGAGCGAAAGGGAAGAAGAGGGGAGAAATAAGGGGGAAAACAAAAAAGAGAAAGGGTGGGGAAAGGAAGCGGGGTGTGCAAGGGGAAAATAAAGGAAAAAGGGAGGAAAAGAATTAATCGCGGGGGGCGGGCGGNTTGGCTGCGGCCGCGGCGCTCTCCGCCCCCATTGGTCCGCCCGCCTGCCCCGTATTTTCAGCAGCGGCGGCGGCGGTGGCGGCGGATTCCGGTGCGGAGCCGGCGGCGGGATGCAAGGTGGGCGTGCGGGCGGCTGGATCGGGGCGGGAT
>VYZT01024227.1:54152-68703 GCA_013400735.1 Pomatostomus ruficeps | reverse complement strand
TTTTTTTTTTTTTTTTAATAATTATTTTTGCAGCGCACCCCGCGGCGGCCGCTGGGCGGGGGCTGCGCCAGCGCAGCGCCGGGGGCAGCGCCGGCCGCATCCTGCGCGCCGCTCGGGGGATGCGGCTCTTTGTGCCGCGGGCAGCGGGAGTTCCGCGGGGCAGCGCTGCCCGGGGCCGGATCCCGGTGGGCTGCGTTATTCCCGGCGCCGGGGCTGCCCCGGGACCGGGGTACGGGGTGCCCGCCGCCCGTCCCGGCGCTGCGCTCAACTTGGCGAGCGCGGAGTTGGCGCTGCGGGGGTCTCCGGCTGGGAACCCGGGCTTTGCGTGTGCGGAATTGCGGAAAGTAGCTGGGGATCGGCTGCGGGATGCTGTCAGGTCCGCAGCGGAAAAGCCGGGATCCTTCCCATAAGTTATTTCTGTGGGTTTGCCAAATATTAAATAATTCCCCTTCGGTTAATTGGAAATCGGTGCGGTTATGTGCGGTTATCTGAACATACTTTGTTTGGCTTGAGTTTAAAATAACAAATATGAAGTTAAGTACTCTCCATTTTTATCTTGCCTTGTAAATCTGTTACACGTTTCAGGGACAAATTTAGCTCTGTTATTTTGCAACATATCTCCTCTCTTTTTCGTGACGGATTTTACAATCAACTGTATTTATTGTATTTCTTCTGTATAATTAACGTCATATGAAAATTGCATCCACCTTTTCAACTTCTGCGTTTCCTGGTGGTTTTTATGGCAAAAGTTATTTCTGATGGAGATACGTTTTCAGACAGAGAGATCTGCTGACAGATTTTGCAACTTTTCTCTGTGGCATTTTTCTCTGCATAAGGCTGCAGTTAGGACTGGGTTCTGTGCTTTCTGTGCCATCTAGTAGTTAGCTGGGAATTTAAATATTTAAATATACTGTGCGCATCCACAGCTGGAGATGGTACTGGAAGCTTTAGTATATTTACCATTTCTGTGACATATGTGAAAAGTGGAAATTTTTGATAGAAATAACTGATTATGGCCATTCAGCAATCAGTGCCTGAATGTTTCTTTTGAATAGAATTGCCACTGAACCTTTAAAGTGCCTTATATAGAATTTGGGTTAGAATCAGTGGTTCTGTCAGTGAAGTCAGTGTGATCCACACCTGCGTGTGTGATTAACCCCTTGCTGCGCATTGCAGAAGGATGCTTGTGGGGCCAGGTCTGTTGCTAGGCCTAAAAACTTAATTTTTTTGTTGCTAGCCTGAAGCTGTAAGAATCAATACAGGTTTTTACATGGAGTGATGGAAGAATTTCAGCCTGGCTCTACCAAGCAGGAGCAGCTCCTGCTCCTCTGGGGTGTGGGAGGTGGCCAGAGGAGCTGCACTGCCCCAGGCTCGTGTGTCCCCCTCTCCTTGCCCGAGCACCCATGGGTGCACAGACATCCTGACCACCAACAGGGACTGTGACAGGGGGGTCCTTGGTGGGAAAAACAATGATGAATAGGAACGGCACCTGTTGCAGTGCCGGTGATTTGTCATCCCCAAGGGAAAACTGCGCACCTGCAGTTCTGTGATCATCTACCCAAACCGTCTGAAATGAGAGATACCTAGGGGGTTTAACTTGAATTTATCCATGTGTTATAATGAAGTGATTGTGATTGTTGAGTAGATGAGAAATTCAGATAGTTATGTATAAATAATAATTATTATGATGATGATTAAATAAATGCTATTTATACAAGTGATCTGTACTTTTAGAATGAAGCCAGGCACAGTTCAGTAACTGCTGTTTGAAAGTAGAAATACCCACGTGTACATTTCATGGCACTTTGATTTCGTTACATAATGGCATGCATAATTTTCACACATTATATAAACTTTTCTCAGAGCATCCTGAGAAAACAGACAAAATAAGGTCTACGTCTGTTTGATACCTAGTGAGACTTTTTTAGCCTAAGTAGCAAATTCTGGTTTCTAATAGTGTGTAAACAAACTGCAGCCAGGCTGGCAGGCGTTGCCTGCTTGTGGCGGTAACAGAAATAAGAGAGATGACGTGAGCACTGCAGAACTGAATTACCCTCCACGCCTCCTGCTTGTTTTCTCACCCAGGCAGGTGAGGGAGAGCAGATGAAGGCTTTGCTTTCCCTTTGGCACAGTACTGGATTGCCCCTCTGGTACCAGGTGGAGATCCTGGGACCCTACAGAACTGGAGAAAATCTTGTGGTTACTTACTCTAAATGTTGCTAAGTGTAGACTTTATGTCTACAGAAGATACATGTTACTAAAAAATATCTTTTCTAAGTATAAATAGATAATAAACTCTTAATAAATATTTTTCTGAATAACTGAACATAAAAAAAAAAGGTCAGGTTAGAAAAAGTGGAACCCTGCTAGTTGGTTTTTTGGGGTTATATTTTTTCCTAATTGTATGAGTTGGAAAACAGTTACACTCCAGTATGCACAAGAGGATTCATGCAGATAAAATGAATTTTCTAAACATAGATTGCTGGAGGTTTGGCATCAGTAATATGGATAAATCATGCATTCATTACAAAACAGTCTCTGAATTTCTTATTTTACCTACTTGTGGGTCTGAAACAATTGAAGTTTTAGCAGATGCTGCCTAGTTGTTTTGTAGCTGGTTTTTGTTTGCTTTTTTCCTTTTATCATGACCTTGTTGGATGGAGAGAGAACATTTCCTCGGTGCAGTGTGAGGGATTACTGAGTCTTCATGGTGGTAGTGTCTGTCTAATAGCGATGTGACTTACGGTAGCACTTTTCCCTGATAGCAGCAATGTTTATTTCAAAAGTATAATTTTCATATTTAAACACATGCAGTGCTAGATTGGAAAACTTTTAATGACAATTGCATGGCATGTTTGTTTTTAAATGGTTATGTTGAATGACGGCAGAAAAATTAATTTGTAGTTTTTAAAGATCCGTGATTTTTATATCTGTTATTTAACAGAGCTGTGATGTTATCACTGAGCACTGCCAGTTGGGTATAAAGTGCAATGTGTAACATTTCCGGGTAGTAGAGTTGCTCTAAGTGGAGAAATAATTTAAGCGGTACAAGGATTTTTATAGCCCTCTTGTCACAATTAACTGTTTTTATGAAATATGAATTTACACAACATCTGCCTTTCGGGGCCGGCGTTCCCGTCGGAGCCCGCTCGCTTCCCAAACCAGCAGCGTCCTGCCTGGAGCCCTGTGGCAGGGCAGGATGGGCTGGAGCCTGCCTGGTGGGCAGGAAACCCTGGCAGAGTAGGGATTCCCCTGGTGTATGTCCTTGGGAAGCCTGGGCAGGAAGTTCTGCTGATGGCCCTGAGCGCAAAACCTTTTGGTTTCACTTTAGCGGGGGCCTTGCTTAGGCACGGCAAGGTCCTGACCTGCAGCTGGCTCGTCCCATTCTCACTCCTGCAGTCCCTGCTTGTCCCCCTAATTCCTGTGCCTGTGTGTGGGCAAAAAGCGTGGCATGTGTGGCCCGTTGGTGGGGTGGGGTTTGGGGTCTGGCTTACAGTATTACAATGGATTTTGGAAGGAACAGCACTCTGTTTCCTGAAGCTGCAGATGAGGACATGCAGTGAGGTGGGGGAGTCCAGCTGGACCTTGCAGCGTCAAAGCAGTGGGTTGTCTCCTTGAGACCCTTCTGCTCTACATCCATGAAGTGGTCACCCTCTTACCAGGGGGCTTCAGGCAGAGGGGAAGAGCTGGCATTTTACATGGTTACTCCTATCAAATTTGTCTTATCATAGACCACTGTGACTTTTACTAGTTTATTTTCCTGCACCTCATGGTGGAGGGTGCCTCTCGGCACTCCTGGCTAAGCTCAGAGAAGGTCACTAATGTCTAACTGCTAAAATGTTTGTGTGCATCCCAGGAAAGGCAAGTTCACAGGAGGATAAAGTAGCCTGGGAGATGCTGATGCTCCTCCGCAGTATGGGCTGGCTTGGAGGAGAGATCAGGAGGTGCTTTTGGAAAGATGCAGTTTCCAATCATGGGCCAACTTGGGGCACAAGTAGCCTTCTGTACCAACATAAAATGGGCACAGTGATGAGAGAGTGTGGGAAAATGTTAAAAATAATTCTGTACCACTTCTCCCACTTTTCATACGTGGCCTGTCCTGACTAGTAAACGTTCCAGACCGGTGCTGTCCCTCAGGAAAGTGTTTAAGTGTAAGGTCTCAGCCTGGCCCGGCAGGATGGGCAATATTCAGTACGCAGAAATGGTTCTGAAACACTGACACTGAGTGCTGTCGGCACAACATCCTGCAGGTTTAGAGGCACAATATTAAGAAAGGAGTACTCAGACTAGAGGTTGTACAACTTGGAAGGTCTGGCGTGTCGGATCTCTTGGGCTGTGTAAGCGAGCTCAGCGCTCACTGCTGTTTTTGCTGTCATTCAGGGCAAAATAATTGAGGTCGTTCATCAAGCAAGCTGTGGTGTTGTGAAGACGGCAGCAGACTGCGCCGTGTGCTACCTTTGCATCCGCATTTTAGAAAATGAAGTAAAAATAGTACTAAGTGTCGTGTCTTGGTGAAACCATCCAGCAAAACCTCCTCGTTCTTTTGCAGATATTTAGTGCAGCCTCCTTCTGCTGCTGCTACCTGAGGCTTTGCTTCTAATTGATCTCTTACTCGATAATTGCAAATTATTACAATTGCTAGGTTAGAGGGAAAAATTATGTGTAACAGGTTGCTGTTGTAGAGGAGATCAGTCATGTTACCTTAGAGCTAGTTTAATCTGGTGAAGGAAAGAGCCCAGACTAGTTAATTGTCTCTTTTTTAAGTTATCCTTCTATAAAATGCAGATAATCGTCATTATAAAAGGTGCTTTAGGACTCACTAAATATTTCTGAAGCACTTAGGAATTGTAGTTAAAAAAATAATTGCCTAGTAAATTGTCTACTTAATAAAATGTAAAAATAAAAGATTTAGAATATATTAGGCTTCATAATCATTTAAATAGATGCATGTAGTTTATTTACCTTCTCAGTGAGAACTAACAACCATTGAAAGCAAATAGGTCTTTAGGAAAACTATATTGGCAAAATGAGATTATTTAAATTAAGGTTTCCAGTTCACTAGCTTAAATTACTTTTACATTTATGATTTAGGCTCTGATTTAAATCATACTTTGTACTGTTAGTGTTCAAAATTTATCATCAACATTGAAGCTGTGAACACAAAAGATGTTCTTGGCAAGACTTGCGGAATGCAATGTCAGTATGTTTCTCTGGAATACTAAAAATTTAGAAAACAAAACCTTTCCCTTGACACTTACAACTTTTGATATATGGGGGAAAAAAACCTTAACAAGACAAGCTGCAAACGGTTGTATTTTAGTCAACAGACTAATGAGTGGCTGTTCCAGGGGCCTGGAAGGGGCCAAGGGTAGAGGAGAGGTACTGCTGGCACGTGGCTCTGTGGTCACTGGTCTTTTTAGAAGGGAAGGAATATTTGTAAACATTTTCCTGAATAAATAACATCAATCTCTTCATCAAGTGTAAAAGGACTGGTAAATGTTTGCTGTTGTTTTTGTTGATTGGGAGAAACACCAAGGAAAATTGTTCTGCATTACCAGCAGAAATGCTGCAGTGGAAAGGACTTCCTAGAGCTTTTCATTCATTTATTGTTCTGCTGAGCAATTAGAGAAACAAAATCTCTTTACATCGTTTTTACACTTGACAGATTGGCATTTGTTTTTCTCTCTGCTTAAAAGATCCCAAACAACCAACAAGCTGAGATTTTCTTCAAAAAGGAAGGAAGTTTAGACCAAAGTTTCCAGAATTTGTGACTCTTATTCTTGTGTTACCACAGCTGGGAGTACGAAGGGGAAGGTGTGGGCTTCATGTGAAAGTTGTGGGTAGCCTTGTAAGCTGTGCAAGGCTGTAAATCCTCAAAACCACCTCTGCCTCCCAGCAGTTTTCCATGGATCTTGGTGCAGCCAGGGTGCAGTGGGGTCCCAGGGGTGGGGGAGCCACAGGTGATGCTCAGGTGAGTGCAGTGAGAACACGGTGCACTCACCTCTCTTGCTTGATCTCTTTCGGATGGTCAAAGGCGATGGACTGCTCACTCTTTTCACAGGACCTGTATATTCTCCAGGTTTTTCCAAAATTAAATGCCTGTGAAATCAGGAGCAGAAGAATGGCTCTGGGCATGGACTTATTAGCCCTTCACTTGCCTTTAGGAAATGTTGTAAACAGGGATCTGATTTGCATTCGTTAAGAAATGGTAATTTCAGCTTTAAATAATGATGCTTTAAATTGTGATTTGCATTTGTATCTTTAAGGACTAAATACCAGATTGCATACGTAGTTTTGTACCTTCCTTTTTTTCATTCTTCCTCAGAACATCTTGGAATAGAATAACCTCTCAGTTGTTACTGTGGCTTATTGCCATCACATTTTGAAACCCAAGTTCAATAATCATATTTCCTATCCTCGCAAGAAAAAAAAAGGGAAAGAAATCCATTATTTGCTGAATTGTTCAAAAATGTTGTTTGGCTCATTTTGTGTGTACCCACTTCAGTGACCAGAATGTCAATGGAGGCTTTGTTTAAATGCTTTTCTTTATTTTTTTTCCTTCTACTCCCACCCACACATACACCTGTTCATCTAAGTCTTTTGGGCCAGATATCAGTTTATTTGGTTGGGCTTGATGGCTTTCTTTTCTTCCTTCTTCTTCATTCAGTTAACTGCTTGTTGTCAGTTCTGGCACATCCCCTTGTTTTCTGTAAACTGCCCATGGAAAAAAGGCTTGTTTCCAAAGGCAAAGAGGTAATCTGGCTGCGAGTTAGATTAACTGTTGCAGTAGCTCATGATAAACATCTGTTGCAATACTCCCAGATGAGAACATTGCTTTCAAAACTATTTACTGCACATTTTGAACCGTTCACTTTACTTGTGGTTTTATTTTTTTCCCCCTCCAATTACTAAATTCTTTTGAAAGGGCATAAATCCATAGAGTCCATCTCAGAGACTGTTTATTTTATGATACAGACAAGGAAATGTGGTTATTGAGTTACTGTTCATGTGCTGGAGCCCCTGAATTTTTCTGACTGGAGCACAGAAGCGTGTGCGTTCCGTAATAAAACCCAACTGCGGGGCAGGCCCCCGGGAGGGCTGCCGTGTGTGTCCGTGCTCTGCCTGTGCTGGTGGAGTCCTCTGGAGGTTTCCCTCCTGCTCTGAATTTGGCAACCTAAGGCTGGTGGGGAGTGGAGTTTAACTTGGATCTGAAACCCAAGGGTGGGTGTGGGGTTGGAAGGGTTTGGCCAGCTGGGCTTGGGACATTGCCATTGAGGAAACTTTCTGCTGTTTATTTGGAAGATTTTTAAAGTTTCGTTTGTTTGTTTGTTTGTTTGTTTGTTTAATGCATTTTTAAGAAAAGCTTTTCAATTCTAGATTTAATGGGTCAAATAATGACAGTTTGTCCTGCAGCTGGCTTTTGAAGTTAGGTCTGCCAGCAGCCACTTACTGCTGTAGCTGGGGATCAGCAAGCAAACAAGGCAAGCTTTGGTTGGTTTTCCCAAAACATCAACAACCTTCTCCCCCACCCCACCCAAACCACAAACCCAAACCATTCTTGGTGTCTCTGGGAAAATAACATTGGAAAACAGTATGGAATACCTCAGATGGTGAGTGTTTTCCAACAAATCGGTTTTCTTTCTTATGTTAATAAGGACGATGCTCTTAACCGTGTTCAAAGTATTTTCACCCTTATTTCTCAGAAGTTGAAAAGTATTTTGTGCTGAATTTCATGTCTAAGTGTTTCCCATCACAATCAAAGAAATCATCTGAATATTTTATATATGTATTGATCTTCACCAGAATTAACCCTCTTTGCATAGCAGTCTAACAAACAGAAACAAAGAAAGGGGATTTCCAAATACTAAAGCTACTGGTAGTAAAATACAAGAGTCTGTAACTTTATTTCTTGCTGATTTTCCTAGGTCTGGCAGAGCCCATATTGTTTCAGCAATAAATCTGTAAGAACAGGTGTTCTGATTGAATTATAAGTGAACAAGCACTTATAATTCAATATCCCGTCTCTGATGGTGATCAGCAGATATCTAGGGAAGCATACAAGAACAGTGATAAAGTGATGGAATCTAAGGTGAGATTTCTTAGTTTACCAGTTTTATGGAGGCATCAGGATTTTCAGAATCTACTTCCTAATCATAATGCTGAAATGACAGGTGTGAGACACTTAACAGCCTCGGCTTTCTCTTAAGGACTGTGGTAGTGATGGGACAATAAAAACAAGGAAAAAACCCTGAAAAGCAATGGATAGTATGTAAAAGAGAGAGGAATCATGGGATAGGTGGGAAAAAGGAAAAAAGAAGGGCTGTAATTACTGCACAGTGTAAAGAAATGGCCGAAAAAGGTTGGCTTGTTTCCAAGGAGGTGATATCCTCCTGCACTGGAGCTCGCTGAGACCTTGCCCTGGTGGGCTCAGCCATCACCTGCATCACATCATTTGGGCACATGGGAGAGAAAGGTAAAACCAGGGCATGGAGAAATAGTTGGCCTGAGCCTGGTTCGAGGTAAGAAGGGTGGTAGAGGGCAGACAAGTTAAGTGTGGGAGAAGAAACACATGGGAAAGGGGAGCATGAGTGATGGGAGTGTCCAAGAAACCTGTAGAAACTGAATTATTCTCTGTCTGTAAATATCTGTCCATTCAAATTGATGAATAAGAAATGTTGTCTGTGTAGAAAATTTGTTTTGCAGGTTTGTGCTGACACCCGTGGAGCATTGCTGTATTTTTCCCAGGCTTCAAGACACCCAGGTTTTATTTTTAGTGCTGCCCTGGGTTCTGTTTTGTGGCGAACCTGTTCCAGCTTGCTGTGCTCATTACTACTAAGACCATCTAAATAGCAACTCGAAAAAACTATTAAAGCAATGTAAATAGTAATAAATTATTTTGGCTTTGTGTGGATTAAAAGGTACACTTAGGATGGACTTGATTTTGGGTCAGATTTTTTAATGCTCTAGAGCAAAAGCGTGACAAGTCTTCCATACATCACGGGTGTGCAGAGGTGATGGTGCTGTACTTTAAATAACAGATACGAGGGCGTTGTGACTGGGATATTGTCACTGGAACAGTCACTTAAAAGGAGATTTTTGGGGAAGCTTTTACAAAGGTGTATGGAAAACTGTTATTGCCTATCTAAAGCGAATTCAAGAATAATACCCAGGAGGTGTTGCAGTGGATGAGGAGGTGTTAAAGCGAACTGCTCACCAAAGTAAGTCATGCTGCAGGCTAGGATCAAACCTGACAAATCTGGGGTTTATTGTACGGATCAGGATGAAGAGGAGAGGATGCATTTGAGTACAAAAGGGCAAAACCCACCTTGAATTTAAACACAGCTTACATAATCCTCTGAGCAGCAAGGGGGTTTGGTACAACTAGAAAAAGTGGCTGCTTTGTGGTACCTTACAGAAACAGCAGCTTCATCTGTGGATAGAGACCAGGCAAAGGAGATTGATCAGCTCATAGACAAGGTGGGTACAACATTAAAAAAACCCCATACTGGTCGTTAATAAGTTGATACTTTCATATCTATGTATATAAATAAACAGAAATTAATAATACTGGTAGTATTGTGTGTGTACATGATATTAGAACAAAGTTTCCCATAATTAAAAGAAAACAGAAGCAGCTTCACCAGTGTGGGAATGGGAGGGACTAAGACACCGTGTGTTTCAGGATTCAGCTTCATTTACCTTTTTAAGAGGATTGTAGGAAATTGGTCTTTTCTCAGTTCCCCAGAAGGCGTTTCCCAGCCTGGCGTTCTCAAATCCAAGGAGCCTGGAGTCTGGGGCTGGTTTTCTCCAATACGTGCTGTGGAAGATGCTTTGATTTATTTACACCCTGTTCCTGTGGCAGCTGTGGACAGGAGGAGGACTATGGGAGTGAATTGTGCTTTTTCTTTTTGCCAGAGAATTTCACTCTTTCCACTGATCAGCTATGCTCTTGAAGAACCTGAGTCTGCATATGCCTTCTATTAGCAAATAATTTTAAATGCAACTTCCACAGTTACTACTCTCAGTAGGAAAATAGGAGCTCTAACAAGGCGTATATAAAATAAAATTTCCCAAAATCTAATAGTCTGGGTTTTGCTTGTTGCCCTTATTATGCAGCTTTTTATTAAAAGGTTTATAAAGGTAACGTGGCAGCGCTGACTTTCCCCTCCCAGCGCAGCAGTGTTTCTGCTGTGTTTTAGATGCTCTATAACCACCTTAGAGTAAACAAACATTCTCCAACATCAGCCTGGATGCATTTTTACAGCACACTCAGGACTTTTTTTATGATGGTTTTGTATTTTCTCTTCTGCTACATATCCCCACGTTTGCCTACCAAATCCCTTCTAAGCGTCCCAATGATTTCATTGGCATGCACAAATGGATGTCTCTGTTATACACTGAATGTAACAGAGAATTTACTCTTGAATTTCAGCCTTCACTTAAAATATTTAGTTTTCCTATATCCTTATAGATTGACTTGACTTTCAAAAGGAGGTTCCTCAGAATCAAGGAGGAATCTGATGGCACATACGCACATCAGTTTACAGTAACTTTTTCACACTCAGATTTTATTGAACTTGTATCATTTTGTTGTGGTTTCTTTAGTAAACAGAAGTAGCCCTACAGTTCTGTTTCACAAATGCCTCATACTTGTGCTGAGCTGTTAATAGTTCTGTTAGTATTGTTAAAGTATTAACAGAAGAATAAAAATTGCTCTGCTGTAATTGTATTGAGGCTAAAAAGGCATTCGCATAGAATATTAATGAGAGCCTTTTTCGAGGTATGAATTACTGTTCTCAGGACAAAAAGTTAAAATAAAAAAGGAAACATCCTGGAGGAACATAATAATAAAAATCAATAAGCCCTCGATTTAGTCTTGAACTGCCTTGCTCCTCCTCTCCTGACCCCATTTGTGTTTCCTGTAGGTGTCCCAAGGATCTGCTCCACACCATATGTGCTCTGGTACCTCGGCTCTGCAGGGAGCTGGGAGACTTTTAACAATGAATTTTCTTTTTTTTCTTTCTGTTTATCTCAGCCTTAAATTCCTTTAACCTTATTTAGTCTTAAAAACTGTGACTATGGAGCTAGTATTTTATGCAGCACTGAGAGGAACTGGAAGTGCTTTTCATTGCTATGCAAAATGCAGCTGGGGAATGGTGCAGAATTAACGACAGGGAGTTGTGCTCTTGAGAGTGTGAGCAGTAGTTTATTTTCATTTCTGTCATTAAATATCTTATTACCATCTATTTGTTTTTTCTTTCCTCTCCCCTGCAGTGCAAAAAAAAAAAAGAAGGGTGATTACTAGAAGGTAGGAGTTGTACAAATGCTGGAAAGTACCTTAAATCAGTGACCTTTGGTTGACCTCTGCCACTGCTGGTGTGAGCCCTGATTTTTTTTTCAGAACTAAGTTAGTACCTCTGCTGTACTTTTCCTTCATCGAATCTTACTCAATTTTATACCAAGTTGCTGATTTGTAAGCAAAATCCAAATATAGGAATAATTAAAAGAATGATCTCTTGTAAATCTGGAGAGAGTGCATCAGGACATAGTAAAGTACAAGTGTTCCCCGGGACTTGCTTGACCATTAAAAATTCGCAGTTTATGTTGCATGATAAAATTTTCTGACTGTTTTTGGTAGCATTTATTTCTGAATATGCAAATGAGCTGCCATTGCAACTTGGCTTTTTCCAGACCCATTGATCTGAATGAGAAAGACGGTGCAAACTTGAGTTTGTTTTTTGTTTTCTGAGATTTCAAAGGGGCTACAATTTATATTCTAAAGCATGTAATTTATTTTTTCAGTCTCCTGTACCAGCTCCCTGTCATCCTTCATTTTCTCTCGTCTGACATCAGTTTCTCTCTTGTCCATTTGAAACTGAAACTTGAAAAGCTGCAGTTTTATACTTTATATTATTCTTCTACCCCGGAGCTGTTTTTAGTGTCTTTATTGCAAGTAGACAGATGGTGATATTTGGTTTCCTGTCAGTTTTAATGAATATAGATAGGAGTGATAAGAACATTTGCTTCGTTTAGCAAACTTCCTTTTCTGGCTTTTAATTAATGAAGTGCTCACTGGTGTGCCGCTGCTTTTGTACGTGCTACAGTAAAATCTCTTACACGACTCAATTCGTAGTGTCGGATAATGGAAAAAGAGGATGAAAATAACTTTCTCTCTCAAGATCCTTTAAAGTTTACTTACACAGACTTGGAACGCTGCAGCCATCAGCCGTGGAACTGCTCGTGGGAGCTGCCGTAGCAGCGCCCTTTGTGGTTGCGTATTTTGGTAATATTTTGTTTTTATGCCAAGAACCCAAAGGAAGTGGTCTGTGTTTGGTGTTCGCTTCACCTTGGGTGAGGTTCAGCTCAGCTTCGGAGCAATTTGCTTCTCCTGCAACTTCTTAAATAGAATAAGGTCCACAGCAGAAATCTGGTAAAATGGAAAAGAAAACCCTTGGCTTTTCAACCTTTTTTCTATGCAATTTGTCCTGCCTTGGAGAGAACCAAAACATTAATCTTAACATTGATTTTTTTTCCCCCTCAAATAGTTTGATTTCTTTGTTAGCTTAGCACGGGCATTATTTTAGATTCTTGTAAACTCTGTTAGAGTCCACTATGTTTAAGATCTTTCTCCAGTGTTTAACACTAAGAGGTTTTCCTTTCTCTTTGTGTATATTGGGGTTTTAATACTGAGGCAGGGTCAGTGCTTGGAGGCAAAGTTGTTTAAATAATTTCTGCTTTTACAATAAGAGTTTCAGTTCTTTAATGGTAAAAGTAACCGTGTCTGTGTGTGTAAAACGTTGCCATGAGTAAAGTCTGAATAGTGGCTGCTGTGGATTTAAAATCTCTCTGTTATCTCTGTAGCTCTAAGAGTTTAAGATCTCACTAGATGGAGAGGAGTGGAGTGAAGGACCAGAAAGTGGTCTTCGGGAACATTATTTTCTGAAGCATCTGACTATTGCTAATTCTGAAGAAACTGATTTTAAACCTGTTGTATCTTAATATTCCTGTTTCGTGAGTTAAAAAATGGACTGGATTTTGTACTTTTTTTGGGGACTTTTGTTTTGCTGTAGCCTTATAAGGGTAGGATTTGGTTCCCTGGTGGCAAATCTGTTCGGGGGAAAAAAAAGTTGGTTTATTTTAGCAAAGCTGGTTTAAAATACTCCAACAAGCCTGGCAGGAGGCAGAAATAGTTGTTATTTTATATTATTTCTTAGGTCTTTCTGAAAACGTCACAAAGTGCAAACCCTGTTCCTATGGAAAACTCTTCTCCTGGTGAAAGATACCTCTATTTTAAATGAGTTAAAAACAAACAAATTGTTTTCTCTGATCCATTTGGTCGGTGAAGGCAAATCATCAGGTAGATGTACTATGTTTATTGCATGGATGGTATCACCTCTGCAGGCAAACAGGGACTGAGGTTTCGAACGCTTCCTTCCTTCCCAAAGGTCACGAGTAAGAAAATAAACCCACGAAAGGACGTCTCAAGAACAGATGACGTTTAAATAAATACTCCCATTCTGAGCTCGTGCTCAGTGGTGGTGGGTTTGCAGTTCTCGTGGTTGTGTTGGTCTGTGCAAGGGTGATGAGGAAGGACGTGTGAGCCATTTTAGAGGGAAACGTGGATCTCTGTGGGCAGCTGCAGCATGGTGCCTTCTGCTTCAGTACCTGGAAAACAGCTCACATTCTGTGGGAGCAAACCCAGGCATGGGCATGTACTCTTTTTATCACGTGGGTGCTTTCTTCTGGACCAGAAATTAACCTTGTTCCAGACAGCAGTGCACAGTACTGGGGTCAGTTTTAATCTATTTTCCTTGCAGAAATTGGTGTCAACAAAAAACACACGATGGTGCCTCCCAATGCGTAGGCAAGAACATTTTAATATTTTTAGTTGCAATATTAAGGTCGTGCTTTCGTTTCTTTCTGGTTCCTTGTCATCCTTCAGGAAACAGAACCACGTGTCTTCTCTCTTATAATAAAAGAATGCTTTCTGATGCCTCTGAGCTGGTGTTCCTTGCTGTATTTGGCATAGGTATTTGTGAATTTTATATGAAATCCACGCTTGAGTTAATACGAAAAATAAACACATTTAATTCAGACTGAATGAAACCTTCTCCCTCTGGAAAGAGACCATAGTCTGTATTTGTGGGGTTTATTTTTTCTTTAGCATTTGCTTCTTATTCTCCGAATAATTGTAGTTGCATGTTCTCCTTTTCGATATTTGCCAAAATCTCCAGCAGTTCTTATTCTCTCATATCTTGTTCAGTCATGAGCCAGAAGGAAAGAAAGTCATCTGGAAAAGAAAACCCACAGGGCTTCATTCCCTTCCCACGCCCCATCATTTTCTCTCCACATATTTGAAGATGTGAAGCAATTTAGATCAACGTTCTCCATCGTTCCTTTTTCCTAACCCGATTCCTCTTCTTGCAGAGAGAAACAAAAGGAAGATACAGAAGAGAAGTTGAAGAAGAAAGGAAAGACAGAGGAAAAAAATAGTGGAGAAAATCAGAACAGAGTTGGCTTTTCTAAAAGGAATTGTCCAGGAATTTTTTTT